>SNVD02008317.1:0-33807 GCA_013180625.2 Boswellia sacra | reverse complement strand
GAGTTGATTGAGGCAGCGCTGTGTTGCTGGTTGCCGTGGTGGCGGCCGCGAGCGATTCGAATGGCACGAGAGCCATCAGGAGGGTTGCAAGCCATGCGAGCGCTCTTATTGTTGATGCAAGGGTTAAATTAGTGGAGCCAGTAGATGGATCGCATGTGGGCGCTGCTCGTCGCTGTCTCACGACGATCGATTCGCAGCCATGGCGACCGCAACTCTGCTTACCGCCCACTGCGAGCGCATTTAAGCACTTCTGTGCGCCGGCGCTGGAGAACTGCGCGCGTGACTCTGACCGGAAGCCTTTGGTGAGTGCATAGGTGAGGTTTTTTTCGTCGTCTTGATGGCGCGCGCCGCTGGCATAACGCATCCTATGCGCGCGGTTGTAGGGTCTGCCCTGTCTGTGGTCAAGTTTCGCGCGGCGCTTTTGAGTTTGGGGTCGTTGTGTCCAGTTCAGAGTTCACTTCCGCTGAGGTTTTCCCTAGCTTAATACTAGTTCGAGTGCTGAATAAAGCGGATGGGGTGAGCGGGCCTGGAGAAGTTTTCGCTTATATACTCGGCCGACACGTAAGACACACAGGGCGTGGGCGAGCTGGCTTGCTAGTAGGCTTGCGTGCGCATAACCACCCACTTGATCGCTTGGGTTGTCGGTCGGCCAGCAAGCAGCAGAAGTTGCGTCATTCAGCTAAATGGGAGTGACAGTGACGAGCGCGGGGATGCGTTACTGCTTCTTGTCGCTAGAGCCTCTGCTGTTGCATCAAGTCGAGTGGCGCACCCTCACGCACGCGGCCAACCTCTACCTGCCGGTAGAACTGGTTGCATCCGCTTGCCTATGCCTTCTCAACTATCAACGAGAGCAGTGTTGAAATCTGGAAAGTTATGACAAGGGCTCAACGAGCTCTCGTAGGCTAATCTCATCGCTGAGGTGCTCGTGATGTGGCGCTGCGGAGCTGCTGAGATGCGTCGTCGTTGCTCATATACACACGCACAGGCACACGTATACAGAATCACAATCGCTCACACTGGGCCGGAGACTCGCGCGCGCGCGCACCTGTGCCAGTTCCTTGGCGAGGGCGGACGCGAGTCAGCTAGTGGCCCGACCGGCGCCACTGGCGGATGGGGCGCGCGCCGCTGCCGGAGTTTCGAAACTTAGTGTCGGAGGCGGCAAGAGCGGCGACGTCGACAACCATGGAGTCGATGGCAACCTCCTCTCTGTGTTTATCTTTGACTGACGATGGCTGTCGCTTCCACCTCGAGGGACGGAAAGAATTCCCATTCGCTTGATTGTTAGGCGCGCAATGTGGCTCCCGGCCGGCGACCGACGATTGTTTCTAATTGTCGTAAAAGTTGTCTACGCTATTGGCGCCATATCAGGCGCGTATAATCTCCGCCGCTGGTGACGCTCCCCGCCAACATCCCGATTAGATCTGATTCTGGCTACCAACGTCTCTGTGGCGCATGTGCGTGCGCTAATGCTAATTGCGGACGCGCGCGCACAGGTGAATGTTAGAGTTGAAGGTTGGCGGACTCCAGAGTTCGCTCTCTGTGGCACTGGCGGCGGCAGTCTGGCGCGCACGGGCACTAATCTGTTTTGTGGACGCTCTAGAGTTTTCACTGTCAACAGGTGCCGCGTTTTGAAGTTCAGTGCGCTTGCCGGCGCAACTTTCGCTAGAACAAAGCATCACCACCGTTGGCTCTAATAAACTATTCAAATTGAAACACCGCCACGAAGGTCGGCAGTAGGTCTGTATCATGCAGGCGGCGTTGAACTCAGCCGTGCGTTTCCGTGCCGACGACATCAGGCGAAACTCCCTTTCGTTGTCACTATTGTCATTATTGTTGTTGTTTGCTACTGTCATCGATTGATTTCTGTCAAAGAGTTCTGCTTGCTCAGAACACCCGATCAGAGTGTAGCTAGTGTTATATGCGTTTTCGTAGTTAGGCTGTTCGTCAGTGATGAGACAAACATGCTGGAAGTATGCAGGCACTGGAATCGTTTAATAGGCAGTCACTACAAAGCTCCTCAGAACCATACGTTTGTTGCAGAGACGTCAAGGAAATTATAACTACTGTTAGCTGCCCTAAAGCCACCAAGCTCGCATTCTCCTGTTTGTTCCGCCTCTAGGTTGAGGAGGAGTAGGTAGTTCATTTATGCGGCTCAATCCTAATTGACTGAATCTTGGCTCGGAATGATAGACTAGTCGTCTAGATGCGAGTTAAACATGAGCTATAGGCCAAAAAGTTGTGTCCTTGGACTCTGAATCTGTTTATTCACTGAACATATAATCACATACCAGAGGGAAGAGGTCAAAGAAGATTTGTTATAACTTCGTATTTTCTTTGAGTTTCATATATATAGCTTGAGATTTTCTCTAACCCTTCCTCTTATTATCATGGCTATTTGATTGCCTAGGTCCTAGTGTGTTGAGGTGACGATAGAAGAGGAGATAAGGTGTTCTTGACGAATCCGGATTTTCGATCCTAGGAGCGGGTACAACCTTCAGATTGCTGTCATCGCAGCGTATCCACTGGCTGCTCCCTATGTGATAGACATCCGTGAGATAGTGTCCCTTCATAGCTTCCTTCCCTTCATGATAAACCACTGCCATCAGAGAAATGATATATTGGGAGTGTTAACAAATCAATCAGCTTGAAGGTACCCAGTTTAATCATTGATCGACTTACCTGCGAGGAGTTTGTAGGACCGATAATTTTTCGAGCTCTTATCGGCATTCTTGTCATGTAGACAACTTTCTGGCAATTCAAAGTCAATAGGATATTCGATCCTCTTCATCAGCTTCTTCAAACCATGATCTTGTGTATAGATAAATTGCTTGAGGTGTAGTATTAGTATGGGCGGTAGTTGATCTAGAGATGTTCGACGTTGAGCGTCCAATTTCTGTTTAGTCTTAGAGCAGTAAAAATCCTTAATGATCTCCGTAGCCGTGAAAGACTTGATTGCATCTTGTAATGATTTCACATTATCACTCTTGATAGAGAGGAGAATTGAAGCAAAGTTAGAGATGCTGATAATGCTGAGACGATTGATTGCGGGAAGAAGAGACTAGAACTTACCGAAATATCTAATTGTAGGTCAAAAAACGGCGATCGATGGTCACATCCACCTATCCTCGTAGAAAAAAGGGAACCACCGAAGATCTCTTGTATTGGAGTATTGATTACAGTCGCTGTACTGGTTGGAAAAGATCGATTTTTTGGACCTAGTTTTCGCGACAAAGTTTCATCACTGTTGTGGTCACTGTTGAGATCATCTGGATTGCCGAGATGACCATCATGATTTGTTGTATTATTATGTGAGGATTGAAGGATCTCACTCAATCCGATCATTTCCTCATGTAAACCATTCAATACTGATGAGAGGAACTCTTCTGCATCTTCTTGGGCACCTAGAGTCGGTATAAGAGATCAAGAGTTTGTTAGCGAACGCTGGAAGACATAAATGTTCAAAAAGAGTAGACGGACTGAATAGTTACCTCTTAAGCACTCAGATTTGATTTGGCCCAACACATTGTAGATGCATTTTGGTTCGATTGCCTCTGCCTGTAGATGATTCATCTGCAATTTTTGATCAGGTGGTGAAGTCTGTTGCTTGTTTTTCTTATTCGCATACAATGGTGGGAAGTTTTGAAACAACTCTGAGAAACTATCCAATATAGGAGTGCAAGAGTTCTGCCTCTTCATACTTCTCAAATCACCTATTTCCTTCATAAGGTTGTAGAAGGGAGGGCATGCAATCAAAGCTTGTAAGGTGGAGTTGATGTAACACCCATTTCCTTTGTTGATAAAACCCCTCGGTCTTAATAGCGGAAGTGAGTGGTTCAGAGAGATTGCATCTATCTTGTGCGCCAATTTTGGAGCTAATTTATCAAGGGCTCGTCGAGCCATGACTTGTGATCGTTGCTCCTCTGTTGATAGCACGCCAATCGCTGTTTTCAAATTATCGAACTTGGAGAGAGGCCTGTGAGCGGTGCTGTTGGACTGCTGATGATCAATAAAGTCAACTGTCGAAGTGTTCTGGTCTATACTTCTATTATTAGATTGCTGTCGGTTCTTGAACAGATCTGCCCAAGATTTTGACGCTGCAGATGCTGCTTGGACGGAATCTTTAGAATCTCTGCTCTCTTCATCAGCATCATCATCTGATGAGGAATTTTTTTTATCGATATTATCCTCTCTAGTAGTGTATATTCTTTCATCATTAGTGGCTACTGACTGGTTGATTTCTTCGTCATTATCAAGTCTTGTACCGGGAGGCTCATTTTTGGTTAGGTCTTGAGTGTTGTTACATTGATTAGAGGAAGCAATTGGATTGCCAACTTCATCTGAAGGCTTATGAGTTAGTGGATGTCCAAGATTGATAACAGTACTATTTTGTGTGGCTGCAGGTTCGTCTCCCTGGTTTGTTGTCGAGTTTTTTATGTCACCTGACTCATAATTAGGGTAGTTCGTTCTATCTACAACAGCCTCTTGCTGACATATGTAATGCTCATTAGAAATTCGTGCATTAGGTCTATATGCTTGTTGATGCTGAGAATGATGAGGGTGGTGGATCTGGTGTTGATGTTGATGTATATTCAACTGATGGTGCAGCTTACCCACGTCTTTAACTCTATTTGCTCGAGGGTGGTGTGTGTGTGAGCGTGGATGCATGTTGTTTGTGATGACTTGATTTTGTGTTTGATTAGGTTGCGTGGCGTTGTGCTGATGAGGCGGTACAACCGAGTTGGGCGATAGCATGTAGGACATAGGGGCATACGGGTATGGTAACATGTAAGGAGAATATGTTTGGAATATCGGATGCCCATTGAAGACGTGAGGTGGCGGGGCGAAAGTTGTGAGGTGGGTGGGGCCTGCCAATGGATATCCCTGGGGCTGTGAGGTGGCCATGTCGATGCCGATCACGGAATTCATATCACTTGGCCTTTGGCATGGCTGATTTGCTATCGATTGAGGTGGCACTGTTGTTGAGGACGGCGGAGCATTGTGAACCGCTGCGGATGAGCTAGTTTGTTCTGTTTCTTGATCGTTCTTGGTTGCAAAAACTAATCCACCTTGAACACTAATAGGTGCATACTGTGTTGTAACCATGTGAGTGCAATCTTCGGTCGGTGCTTGCTGATGAGCTTGGTCTTTGAAACTAGGGACATTGTTTGTATTGCTAGTGCTACCTGCGCGCGAGCTTCTCCTGTGGTTTTGGTAGTTGTTGCTCTCAATATGATTTGTATCAGAAATAGAATTCTCCCTGTATGCGTTTAGATTATCTACTGACGCAATGTTGTTGGATGGGGTGGCAGTCAATGATACATGTTGAGGCACCTGATGGTGTTGACGACTGTTTAGATCATCTTGATCATCGACCAGATTTGTTTCTCTCTTAGAATGCTTTTGTTTTATATCAGTTGTGGTAGTCGGAATTAAGGTATGACTATGGTTCTGGTTAAGCTGAAGCTTAGCCTTGATTGCATGAGGTTTTGGTTGCTGTTGGTCTTGTTGCTGTTGATTTTGCGATTGTTGATTGGCACTATAGTTCTGATATCGTTGCGGATGCTCTTGCAAAAATTGCTGTCTGAGAGGCTCAGAGAAGTTGACTACTGAGGTATCTTCGAGCATCTCCTTTATGAGTCTACGTTCATCGGCACTGGCTGCGCTTAGGTCGAGGAAATTCATATTGATTTGAATCTAAGATGAGTGATAGGATTTTTGAAGTTTTGTGATTGGAGCAGTTCAGTGGTAGAGTGAGAGTGTATCTGAGCACAAAGTGTCACCCTGTTAGATGAAGTTGCAGTTGTAATCAAATCTCGACAGTGAATTTGTTTATGATACTTGGCAGGCGAATTCGATGGCCAGATTCCTTCTCAATTTTGATTATGTCCTTGCCGGTTAGTCTAGAAGCGCATAAGACAGTCCTAGAGAAAGTTTGGAGTAAACTCTTCTATAACTATATAGGTATATATATGTACTTATGTATATATATATATAATTATATGTATAATCTTATATATACATAAGGGTAACGCCTCGAAGTATTCGTAAATCTATTGAGTGTCTTGAGCTCTAGTGTAACAAAGATAGTAACTTGAGTTTTTGTGATGATAAGTGGTTATGAGCAAGTTTAGGTATGCATAAATATCTTCGTAAACGATTGAGATGTACATGCACGTGTCTATGTTCTACTAATTTGACATCGACGTGTATATTCGATACGGGCATAAACCATATAGATGGATTCACGATTACATGAGATATTGACGACTAAATAGTGTAATCAAGATGTCGTTCGATGGTTGTTTGAGGCAATAGACAGACTCATCTAGACATGGGCGAACATGCTGAGATGGAGCTGATGTTTGTATGTGGGGGTTGACTTGAATCGGGGATCCTGGATCGGCTTTACATACAATCACGAATATACTTGTTGTTAGCACAGTTTTTCAGACTCGATGTTTAGAGCGTTCGACGATCGGCTATAAAGACTGAAGAACCGGGCTAGTACTAGCTCATCAACACAATGGTGTTTGGAATCCGAAGATGCAATGATGTGTGGGGGTGTTAGCTTGGCCGGCGCTCAAATAAGATGTATGCTTTATTGACTGAAATTATGGTGCATATGTACGAATTGTGAGCGTATCAAGTCAGAGGGAGACGATACAAACTTGGAAACTGGAATAAAGTCATGTGGATGCTGAGTGCTTGGATCAGGATGAGGGATCTCGCGAGGAGCGCTTCTAATCTTCCAAATTTTGTGCTTTTTATCAATCTCACTTCTCGTTTTCGGTGGTGGTCGTAGACGTAGTCGTAGCCGCGCGGCGTCGTCAGCCCGTCGTCCTCCTGGCGGCGCCCGCGAGAGACGTCGATAGGCCGACGGCGTGCAATCCGGCCGGCTCGGCCGCTGCGAGCAACCAGATTCCATGAGGGCGGGCTGAACGAAACGAAACGAGACGACGACCGCGTTGTTGCAATCTCGAACACTCATGTCGGCCTAGCCAATAACCGCTGACGGTTGTGGGGCTGCACACATGCACAGGCGGGTTGGCGCAGACTCGCGCCAGCAGCAGCGTGGGCGCCCATGATTCGCAGCCCAGTCGCTCCTGCTCTCGCGAGTTCTGACTGACGAACACTCATGTTTTGGATTACCTGTCCAAAGATCACCCCAGCGAAAACGAATCATCGTGCGGATGGCTATCACGCTTTCCCAATGCTATCGTACGAGCACGAAAATTAAGGATATTCTAGATGCAACAGATGGCGCTGCGCCGCGTCATCATTTGTCTGGGAGGTGAACCGGAAAGGGCTAGGAAAGAGGTTGGATATCGGGGGAAGCAAATTCCCTCGATGTGCTCTAACTGATGTGACAATCACCTCATAGGGCTCCACTGATGAGGCAATCGTTCGAGAGGCATTAAGATACATGCATGACCCTTTTGGGTCTGTTCGATGAACCCTAGAGTTTGACAGGCTTGTTCATGACACATAAACGAGAGTTTGTTTAGGAGGTCTTGTTCTGAGACCCGAGCCTTTAATGTGTGCTTGAAAGATCTTAGGTCCATACTAATGTCTCGTATTAGTTTAAGTGGTTCATCGATGAAGTTGATGAAGATTGGCAAGCTCTTTTAATGCATCAGGCGGAAAATGCCTAGGTCAATTATTTTCCACAAATAACGTAAGCATGTTGCTTATAAGAAGTGCAACCGATTGTCAAGACTTGAGTTGGGCTGAGCATGTAAGTGCTCGCCGCACAAGAGGGCCAACTTGTGGGCATACTGACATGGAGCTGGGACACGCACAGTTCCAGTCCAGTTGTAGTAGAGCGAACAAAATTTGAAAGCCATTCTCTGGTGAATATCCGGCCTGAATGAGTTATCGTCGTGAATAATATTGTAGTAAGTTGGTGTTACAGTTCCGTGCCTAGTGCTCTGACTCACGAGATAGAAGTCGAATCGGTCCATGCGAGTCACTGAGTGGTCGATGACGGTTCCCGGCGGTGGGTTGGAATAATTCTGCTGATTCCCAGCCATGTAGAAGCGCGCGCCAATACGCTTGCTGACAATGATCATTGTCAGTTTGATATTATTACTTATAACATCTAAAGCCTGCTTGATACTCTTCAACTCGACATTGTAAACATGCTCGAGTTGACCTTCACCAACTCCGTCGCGATATATGATGACGCGCTCCGGTAGTGCGTTGTTGGCTTCACGATAATGTTTGACGCCTTCAGTTATGTTCGCGGCCACTTGTGTTGTGATCTCTTCCAGTCTATCATGAGCGTCTGCTTTGGACCACCAGCGAGAGTATGTTTCATTCATTGATGCCAAGAAGGCCCCGAAGGAGCGGCCACGTTGTGCAGTGTCATGATAAGTGTCGTAGCCACAAACCATTGAATTCTTCAGCGGTATATCTCCATGCCAAGGCTCGCCACCGACTTTCGCTGCCACTTGCACTGCAATCTTGACGGCGGCACTACGAGCTTTCTTGGTGTCCATCATCAAACGAGCAGTTACAACTTGAGTGATCAATCCCCTCTCGACGCTCGCTATCTTCTTGATAGCGTCATATCGCTCTTTCTGCTGTCTATTCATAATCACAATAGCCAAGTCAGAGTCAGCGGATACTTTCCGAATGTTTGTTATGTAATGGTTTGGTGAATCTCCTTCCGGTACGTCTATCTGCACAACAGAGTCTATCTTCATCTGAACTCTTTGGAATCCTTCTTTGAGAGTGTTCATGATTGGATGTTTGTTTCCAATATCAAACTTTGTTGTGATGATTGTCATCTTTTTGATTGGGGGTACTTTTGCTAGTTGTTCCGCTCTGAAGTCAGCTGTCATAGCGTCGGCAGCAGGCCATGTATCCCTCGCTCTACTAACATGTGGACCAACAGCAATCTTAGTTGGCGCTATCACGTGAGCTTTGAGTCTGAGTGGGTCTTTACCATAACCGTAACCCCACTCAGCTAGTCGTGCTTTTATGGACTCGTTGTTACTAAACATGTCCAAGAAAGTTCGCATATGGGCTACTCTTTCGGTTGGCGGTACTTGAGAAGCGCGGATCAGGTCGAGTTTCAGCCTGTTGTCAGTCCGCTGTTCCTCGGTCATGCCTGCGATATTACACAGCTCTGGCAGAAGAACGACTGATTTATCTGGTTCTTCACGACGGCGCTTGTCGTTTGGCACGCATACTAGTGTCGGTTGACGTTCATCTCTTATCGTGAGGTTGTGAACTTGACGATAGTATTCGATGTAAGTTATGTCGGTTCCATTCTTGTTGAATGTGTCGGTTGGTTTGGTATCAAAATCAATTTTTTCCACCTTGTAAACCCTCTTATTATATGACGTCACTACAGTTCGACCCACAAGTAGGGCCTCGAGGGCACGACGCAAGTCTCCTTGACGTTGACTCTGCGTCAAGCGAGTTCTTAGTTCTGACATCATTTGTAGAACATTCTTGCTTTGTACAAGTTTATGGGCACCCTCAAGGTTCATCAATATCTTACCCTCGTCGTGTTGGTTGGCAGCAGTCCTCCAGCCGCGCATCATTCTAAGGTCGCCCACCTGTTGGGACAGATCTGGGTGTACATAGATCCCGACTTGAGGTGAATAATAGCCAAGCAAGCGGAGGAACTCCTTCATTTGCATGTTGTATATCCTCATAGATTCTGCACCAAATTTAGCCTCACCTGTGTGCGTTATGATAACTGTGTAGGGGCGAGCATCACCTCCACGATCATCAGTGACCTGTACTTTGGTAGTTTTTTGCGGGAGACGTGTGCCTGTACGAGCCTCATGAACTCCATCATATATCGGCTTAGCATTGGTGAAGGTCTTGTCGGCAGCTAGCTTGAATAGAAACCGCATAGTGGTAGTGGACTCAACCTCTGGCTCAAAATCAATTCGATAGGTGTGGATACACTTATCTACAATCGGTTGGATAGTTATATAGTTCGACACGACATCTATTTGTCTTGTTCCGTCCAAGTTAGAAGCGCGGAGCGTGGTTACATTCTCCGGTATTGTCTTGAGTTCCGCCTGTCGAAAACCTCCTCGCCCACGGATGGGTATGGTCTCTTCTGCAATCCCAAGCTCTCTAGCTGCGACCAGTTGCTGTTGGCGATCTCGCTCGACCGCGGGATCTGACTTATCAATTAAGTGAACATTCTTCGATTCTCCTCGGCCTCTTCCAGCTCCAGACATCTTGTTTGTTCAAAATTCCAGAGTCTGTCGTCCAGAGTAGTGGTAATTGTTTTTGGTGGTTTAGTTTTGATATATTAATATATTCGATGAAATTGGTGTGAGTTTGGTACGTTGTGGTGTAGATTTTTCTTGCTGGGATTCTTATAGTCAGTATCCGAGTTGCAAGAGGTATCGGTTGAGCGAAAAAAGTCTGAGAGTAGTCTTGAGAGGAGTTGCATCCAAAAATTTGCTTCAAGAGCAATACTTTCAGGTGCGAACGGTAACGGCAGGTGTCAAAGGGTTAACTTTGAGCGGGAAAAAGCAACTGTTGAATCTGGTCAAATTTCAGTGGTCAGCCTACAGAGTGAGCAATCCGCCTACACCATTAAAGCTGCCGGCTGAACCTGGCGAATCTTTTGAGGTGATGATCATGGAAATGATCATCAATACGGGTTAATATTCCCTACTTCCCTGGTATTTTACTGTCACTAGGGCCGTAGAGAGACAGAAAGATAGTCGGGAGTGTTTAATCAAGGATAACTCTACGGTCCAACCGAGAGATCTTCTCATTAATATCGGGGGTGCAGTGAGGCCGAGAGGGATGGGGTTGAATTCTTTGGAGAAAAGTAAAGTACATGGCCCTGAGAGGCGCGGGGACCTGTGACCCGATAGGCTGCAGGTTCCTCGCGCTCCTCTGCGACAACCGGCATGTCACTTGGCTCTGGTCATCTGCGCGACCAAACGCTCGCGTGGCGGCCGCCATTAATTTCGACTCAAACATTGGCTCCACATCACGGCGCTCATGACTAATCCGACGCAGCTGAGAGCCTATCTTCGAGAGTGCGCGCCCAATCAGTCGTACTTGACCCGACAAGGCCGTTCTGCCAAAGGGCTGTTGCCGTGTCTGCTGATGAAAATACCAGGCTCACGTCGGATTATCGCCAAATGCGAGGCTCTATCAAGTGCACCTCGGGGCAACCGGCTTGCCTATGCGGCTGTTCGCGTACTCAGCAAGGCGGTCGGAGCCTTTCGAGGCAGCGACATTCTGGTTGCGCGCGAAACTTGTTTACGTCCTGAAGGAGAAAGTTCTTGTCGTGATGGCGCCGATTTCTAGATTGGGCCCGTAAAGGATGCTCGAGGATGGCTTCGTGAGCAACAAAACAACACCCGCTGACCGGCCTAGATGATACCAGTCAACAAGTCGGCTCCTCTCAGCGACCCATTGGCAGTTGGTGCGTGAATCCTCTCCATCAGCAACACCAAAAGGATCTTCCATCTACCCCACCCAATTAGTTAGTTCAAAGGGGTGGTTATACCTGTGCCCAGATAGTAAGCAGCCATCTCGGTATGATTAAAGATGCACCGGCACCTAAAAGGCGTGGCGCCAACCGATAAAAGGTAGCCTGTGAAAGCATTGGGAGCCGAAGTTAAAGTGGTGCGTCTAGCGACCCACTCTAGACGAGCGCTAAAAATTGCATCTGCCGACGACGACGACGACGACGACGACGACGACGACACTGACGAGCACCGCAGCGACGAGTCAAAGAGGAAGGCCATGAGTCGGTTAGTGTTGGCGCTGCCGCCATCGATGTTCTTGTTTCTCGGCGCGGCGATGGTCTTGTGTCTGTTGATGATGAACCGCGCGACTCTCTATCTCCTTGACTAGCTGTCGACGTGTGTGTGTGGGGCGTGAGAGGCGCCGCCAGTTAGCAAGGTCTCGGGCGCGGCAGCTGCGGCGGCGACAACAGCAGCGACCACGATGGCAAGGCGCACCCACTAGAAGATGAACGACAGCTAGACAGCTAGCCTGCGGCGCCAGCGCTGGCTTGCAGAGAGTTGCACGTCCTCGACACGCGGGCGGCGGGCGGCGCCGATGTTACACTGGCGAGAGTTCGTTAGTGGCGGGCGCGCCAAGCAGCCGATGAATCTGCTGTCGACAGTGATTGTCTGTGGTGGCCGAGGTCCAAGTGCAGCGGGTTTGAAATTGTGAAGGCGGCAGCTGTTTGTAGTTGGTAGCGCCGGTGTGGAGATGGCGCCTCGTGCGCGAATTCGTTGCGTTGGCGGCGGCGGCCGTGGCAGGTCTCGCGTAGTCAAGAGCCGTATGCGAGAATGCTGTCGACGAGTCACAGGGTGGGGCTCTCGGCGCGCAAGCTTGACTGTGGACTTGGTCCCGCGTCTGCCCGTTCGCGTGTGTTTGTGTGCGAGCCAGCGCGCGCGCGGGCCACAGGGTGCACGCCTCCGCCTCTGGCTTTCCTGTTTCCCAGCTATCCGCCGAGCCAGTCCAATGGCACACTAACACAGCGTCGCCGCCGCCGCCGTCGCCGTCAACGACGACAACGACTACGCAACACAATTGCAACCGCTCGTCATTGGCCTGCTTTGTTTGTGTGGCCACGGAGGCAGCGGCGGCGGCGGCGGCGGCGGCGCACCCAAGCGAGTATGTCTGTGGCTGCTCGGCGACGATGGCTCCTCGACGAGTGCTCTATGAGGCGGCGGCCCGGCCCGGCCCGAGCCGAGCCGAGCCGAGCCGAGTGAGACGATACTACCACAGCGGCAACATGCAGATTGGGGCAGCCTCTCCACCTAGGGGATAGGTATCTTTTCGCTGGCTCGCACAAACGCGTGCACTTTGCCGCCTCGGTCGCGCCGGCGGCGCCGCCCGACTCTGTGCACAATTTGTGCATTGCGTAGCGTTTCGGGCGCGCCACACAGACACAAACGGAGAAAAGTTGGCCCGCCGCCGCCCGGCAGCCATCTAGCCATCCAGTCATTTGCCAGCTCTCAAGCTAGCAAATGGCTTCACCAGCGAGAGCGTGCGCCCGCCCAATCGTGGGCTCGGTCGCTCTCGCCTATCTGCTAGCGGCATCGCTCTCGATCTTGCCCATCGAACAGACTAGGAAATTGCTCCATTGAGTTCTGTGTGTCGGCGGTGCCCGCCGCTTCTCAAAGCGAGAGAGAACGTGTGCGTGTTTTCTGTGCCCGATGCGAATTCTGTGTGTGTGCGACTGTCTGGACAAGGTTGGCTTCCAGATCTCGCCGGATTCGACGATTATTTTTTGGCCCCTGTTGGTTGTTTTCACTACATTGTTCAAGTGATCACATCGAACTCAAGACGATCATATTGAACACCATACAGACCACTCTCTGCACTCCTCAGTTGCCAACATTGACTTGACTCCGTTTCTGCAATTGGAACGCCAGCAGGAAAACATTAGCAATAGAAATCGCAAATATACCTTATATGTACACCAGCCAACGAACTCTCACTTGTCTCCAGTAAACCAAGAGCCCAAAGCCTACCCATGAACTAGATCGAATGCTTGCAATCTCTACAACCTCACTCACGAACGCCCAAAACACCACGAAATATCATTAACATCGCCCACAACCAGTGCTTCTGCAACATGGCCACGGCAACGCAACAAAACAATGATACCACTATTATCAGTGATGGTCCAGCGAAACCATCTGCAATAGAGCAAGATATCAAGGAAATGGAACGAAGGAAACGTGTTGAGATGATAATGAATAGTCAGTTGTTTCGTGAGGAACTAGAACGAATTATCGAGGGTCAATTTGTTCCAGAGGCCAGCTCGTTAGCCGGCCTATCTGCCTTACATCAAGTAACTGAGTTGTTACAACGAGGTGGCTTTACTTCATCAGGCTTAAAAAGCGGACCGACAATAATTCCCATCAACGATATTAGGGGTATTGATTCGCTCAAGTATGATAAAGCCGAGAAGCTGTTGCGGTGCAAAGTTGCCGCAGTTTATCGTCTAGTTGATCTGCACGGATGGTCACAGAATATTTACAACCACATCTCAGCTAGACTTAATCAAGAATTAGAGCACTTTCTCATCAATCCATTCGGATTACAATATAACGAAATCACTGCATCCTCATTAGTTAAGATAGATATACAAGGAAATCTTATTGATCAAGGCTCAACAAACTTCCTGTTCAACCGTGCTGGCTTTAATTTGCACGCATCTATTCACCGTGCACGACCCGATCTGAAGGCTATCATTCATATACACCACCCGCCAGTCATAGCGGTATCGTCATTCAAAAAGGGTTTGCTTCCATTATGTCAAGAAGCTGCCATCTTGGGAGATGTCTCTTACTATGATTATACAGGAATATTGGTCGACTCCGACGAGCAAGACGCCATAGCACAGGCTCTTGGGGTGCACAACAAAGTTATGATATTGCGCAACCATGGTGTGGTCGCTTGTGGGGTTGACATAGAGGAGGCATTCTTTTACTTGACCAATGTCGTCAAAGCTTGCGAAGTTCAAGTCAAACTACTGCCAGTTGGGATTGAAAATTTAGTATACATGTCGAAAGAGGCCGTCGACCGCACTCAGGACGTAGTTAAGCATTCCTCAGTCGTTGGCAAAGACGGCGATGGTTTGGCTGAACAAGCCAATAGTCCCACAAAGCGTCGCATGAATGTGAAAGAGATGGATTTTGAAGCACACATGAGGATGCTAGACAATATGGGCTATAGGACAGGATATGTCTATAAGAATCCTCTTGTAAGACGCGAGGAGAGACTTAAGCATGATGTCGAGGAGCCACCTACAGTAACATCTGTGCAATCTAACTATTTTGACGAAGACAAATGGCTAAGTCCGCTGAGAAAGTTGGTTGATGGAAAAAAGACTCATGACAGAATCGCATGGGTAAACTCACCGAATGTGTATCAAAAGAAGGAAATACTCGAAACTGGTACACAGGATCCTCGCGTCATAACGCGTTGGATTCAAGATGGTCATGCACAAAATGGCCAACATTACAACCATGCTAAGATCGATAGTGCCCATCAGTTTGCACCACATTCGTTAGACGTTGAAGAGTTTAAGCGTAAACAAAAAGCAATGAAAGAGTTGAGAATGAAGAATATGGTTTCGAGCGGTCCTCAGAGTCAGATCCTTGATGGCGTCACATGGGACGAATTGAAACAGGCAGGCACCGAGGGCGCTCAAGGTCAGAAGAGTCATGAGCAAACTATTATTGTGGGTGCTGCCTCTAAGGGAATCATACAAAGAGATCATCAGCACGATGCTAAAGTATACAAAACCGCCTATGCAAAGAATCCCTTCGACAGTATTTCTGATGTCGAGTTAGAGGAGTATAAGAAAATAGTTGGAAGGAAACAGCGCGGTGAAGAGGTTCCATACGAGGAGATCCCGGAAAACATGAGACACCTCCTGACTGAGCCTATGATGGACCTAGTGACCAGCACTGCATCACCGACGTCGCCTTTGTCCGACGAAGAGTCGGAGAAGGACAAGAAAAAGAAGGACAAAGACAAAAAGAAGAAGATCAGAACTCCCTCATTCCTCCGTGGTGGCAAATCTTCAAGCAGATCGGAAAAGGAAGAGGAGCGTGTTGAGAAGAAAGAAGAGAAGAAAGAGGAGAGGAAGGACAAGAAGAAGGACAAAAGAGAGAAGGAACGGGCTTGATATTCGGCTTAGTTATCAACAGACAGATTTACCTTGCATCATAAATGTACACACTACAAGAATTTCATGTATCTCTCAAAGTATACACGAGTAAATCTAAAAAGCGGCGCTAAGATTTGCAACTTCAATTGAATATAATTGATTGCATGACTAACAGATAAACAGGTCGTTGTGATCTAATGATCTGACTTAAGTCCTGATTTCCCACTTCTTTTTCATCTCTGCATGATGATGCTCGATGTCGTGCTTCCTTTTTTCGCGCCAGTAAGCCTTATTTTCCGGGCTGGTTAATTTCTTGTCAATCTTCCAGTAGAGCGGGAGAACGACAAATACGAGTGCGTAGGTCATGTATCGTGCATGCCAGGACTCGCGCCATACATATTTGTAGGGAAATTGAGACCACTTAGCTGACATTGTGTATGGGTAGACCATAGGCTGACCTTGTGGTCTGAACAAGAAACCCTCCATGAATCCCTTCATCTTGATGTTAATGGTAGATGATTTTGAGCTAATCTATGGATTCAATTCAATTAGGCAAACTTGGTAAATAGTAATAGTTAACAGGGTATTTGTTATTACACCGACATCTACGTTATCGAAAGATGTCCTGATGAAAATCGTGTTCGATAAAGTATATTTTTGCGCTCGCCGCGAGGATGTTCTTCAGCCATAGAGCTCGGCGCAATGTGCAGAGCGCGCATTGCGCACGCCTCTGACGTTACCTCTGTGCATTTGCTGCACAGAATTTCGAACAGTTGACGTAGATTGTTCATTAACTTGTCGCACGGAAAAGGAGTTTGTGCACAATTTCAGGATGGACGCGCACAAATTCCTACAGTTCAGTTGCTAGTCCCCTGCCGGGCTCCTGTCTACACGTTCTCATTCGCTTTTCTGCAACTCACACGAGTGAAGTCGTGCCGACACGCAAGACCAGATCGACCACATGGATTTTTATTCTAGCCGGGCCTACTCCTGAACCCAGATGACGAAGAAACCCGCATCCGCAACCGGAGCCACCGGTCTCCCGGCCGGTCTATTGAACATGATCCCCAAGCCATTCAAGCACCAGTACCAATTCTGGGAGACGCAACCCGTACCTAAACTCGATGAAGAATCTCAGATAAGCGAGCCCATCGAGCCTAACAAACCCATTGACCAAATCAAAGCCGATCCATATAATCTACCAGAGGGCTTTGTATGGGACACCATCGACCTGAATGATGATAAAAGTTTGACAGAGCTGTATACGCTGCTTAATGAAAATTATGTCGAAGATGACGACAGCATGTTTAGATTCGACTATTCGCCGCAATTCCTTAGGTGGGCCTTACAACCTCCCGGTTGGTGTCGTGATTGGCACTGTGGTGTCAGAGTCACTAAGACTAACAAGCTAGTCGGTTTTATCGGCGCCACACCTGCAGAGATCAAAATAGTGAAAGGGGATTTACGCATTGTCAAAATGGTGGAGATAAACTTCCTTTGCGTCCACAAGAAACTCCGTTCCAAGAGAATGACACCTGTGCTCATCAGGGAAATCACCCGGCGCGTTAACCTAGCTGGTATATTCCAAGCCATCTTTACTGCTGGCGTAGTGATACCGAAGCCAGTAGCAAAATGTCGCTACTATCATCGCTCGCTGAATCCTAAAAAGTTGATAGACGTTAAATTCTCTAGCATGACGAAAAATATGACCATGAAGAGAACTCTAAGGTTGTATAATCTACCGGATACAACCAAACTAGAAGGGTTCAGAGAGCTCGAGTCGCGTCACATACCAGAAGTTTTTGACATGCTTAGGGATTACTTGAACAAATTTGACTTGACGCCTCAGTTCAGCAAAGAGGAGATCGAACACTGGTTTATGCCGCAGGAGGAAGTAGTCAATAGTTATGTTGTTGAGCGTGATGGAAAGGTTGTGGCCTTTACGAGTTTCTATACTCTACCATCGACTGTCATCAGCCATCCCACATACGATAGTATTAAGGCCGCATACTCGTTCTACAATTTTGCAACCAAGCCTATCACCTTGGTTGAGTTGATTCGTGATGCTCTAATCATGGCTAAGAAACTTGATTATGACGTGTTCAACGCGCTCGATCTCATGGAGAATAAGCAATTTCTCGAGGAACTGAAATTTGGGATTGGAGATGGGGATCTACAGTACTATTTATACAACTGGAAATGTCCTTTGTTTGTTCCAGAACAGGTGAGTTTTTTCATCAATCAGTCTAAAGACCAGATGAACTTCTTGTGGCGTTTCGCTCGTCAACCGGCTAACATTTGATTGATTCTTTATTGTATCTCCAAATTCTCACTATTAATATTCTTACAAATTGTAACGATGGACTCAATGCACGTGACGCCGCCACCCGAAATCTTTGCCCAATGTTGGGTCCGACACACCTGCGGCGGCCTCTTTGGTCCCAACAGATTGGCCTGGTTTTACAATGATATCCCTTTGACAATCATGTAGAAAAATACATTAAAGTTTACTAACTATTAATGATTGGTCGCTCGAGTTCAAGTCACTCAAGGGTAGTTTGCATGGTCAAGACACACATATCCTACTAGCGGTTGCCTAGTAGCGTCAGTCTTGAGGTTATGACCCATGGCTATATCAGGATGCGCTCAACCAATAGCGCACGACTAGACCCACCACCGTCGATATTGCAATCGTGATTCCCCACTGGGTCGTGGAGAGGCTCAGACTGTGTTCAGAATCGTCGAAGTGCTTCTTCTCCAATCTGACTTTTTGTTTCTCTTCCTTGAGGCTTGCCTTTTGCTCGTGCTCGGGCAATTCGCCCACGAGGTACTTTTTCATCAAGTCTTTGGCGTCTGCCGAGTGGCTAACATCTTCAAAGATTTCTGTTGCATCTTTGCCTGCCTGTTCGAGGAGGACCTCCTCCCCGCCCGGGTGCTCGTCCATGAACTTGGAGACATCATAGACTTTGTTGTGGATGATGAACCAGACGCTGTTTCTTGTGTTATGCTTGGCCACCTCCTCGAGAGTGACTGTTTGTTGTGTCATGTTGTGAATGTTGCAGTGGGCGACAGGCTCGCTCTGAGAGGGCGGTGCAAATATTGCCGCAATAGGCTGGCAGTCTCGTTTGTGGAAGTCAAAGAGATATGTATGCTCGAGGGCGGGCTGAGGATTTTCGGCGAGTGTGTTCGGGCTAGGATTACGACGGTGTTTCGGGTGACGGGAGTCTCAATTCTCTCCTGAATCTAAAGAGACTTGAAGTCACAGACGTCCCTGGGTGGCGAGCAGGAACAGTCTCTCACAGGCTGATGGACATTTGCGTCTTTTTCTCTCAACGCAAGTAAATTTAAACGTGACACACAGCCGGCGAGCGAGCGAGCGAGCGAGCGCACTGTTAAGTTTGGTTACGCGGCCTCTCGAGCGGCTCGCAGGTTGGCTGTGGTTAGGTCAGGCTGCCTCGTAGGGGTGGCGTTGGCGTATGTGAGAGTGGTGGCGATGGTGTCATTGGCGTGCGTGGCTCACGAGGATCAAGAATACTGACATGCGGCCGCATTCACAGACCGCCAAGGGGCTGGAGACAGTGCTGAGCTCGCGCCTCCGACGGTCGCACCGCCAACGCACTCGCGCCGCCCCCACATCGATATCCTTAAGAGTGCGCCGCTGAAACCCAGACACTTGCACTCGGCGAGTGCTCGCATACGTGAGCGCGACACCAAACATCGGCTAGCACAGTTTGCGCCTGTCTCCACAATCCACTTGTTAGCGCCCTCCAGCGAGCACTGACTAAGCTCGCGGGCTTTATGCACCAGGGAAGCGACGTGCGATTGAGTGTGAGGCTCAGAGCTTAGTTAGTGCGCTTGACTAGCGATAGATTGCACGGCCAAGATGGGGATGGTATTGGGAAACGACGGTTATGACGCCACGATGATGATCATCATGATGTTTGGCGTACCGCCGATGTTTACGCGCCCACTCTTGTTGAACATTCCAGAGAGAAAGAAAGATGAAGAGAGAGATTAGAGAAGATGAGAGAGACCCAGCCATACAGAGATGTTCTTGAGTAACACACGCAGTGTGGAGGTATTGATTTACTCATTCTGGTTCGGGCGTCTCGAGAGCAGCAACGCCGCGTTTATGAGTTTATTTGGATCGCTTTTGTGTGGACACACCTGGACGACTGGGTGGTGTGCTGAGCAAAGTGTTTGGTGTCCAAAAGCCGAAGAAAACTCCGGCCGAGCTCTCACTTGAGGCGCCGCGTCAGCGAGGCGAGCGCCACGGCCATGGCCTGCACGGCGTTGAATGGATGCTCGTAGTCGAGCGTATAAGTGCAGTTGTCGAGGCGGCCAAATTGTAGAGCCTAAGGGAGACGTGTGTTATGGTTGTGGTAGCGCGAAACGATTTTGCGATTAGTTAGTGGGCCTGCGCTAAGTCTCCAGTCTCAAGCTGGGTGTTGGATGAAGCCTGAGCGCGCAGCGAGCTCGTTCACCTGAAGTTTTGACGTCAAGCACCGAGCAAACAATGCGCGCGTCTGACTTATACCTGAGTCAGGCGCTCACGAAGTCTCGGCAAGCCAACTCTTTTGGTTGCCGCCTTCTCTTTACCGTTAATCAGCCTTCGCACCTCACTATGGGCAAAGAAAAGAAATGCACCACACAAGTCACAATGGCCGCCAAGATCGAGCGGGTCCAGCGGAACCGACAACAACATCGACAACAACGCCATCGCAGACACGAACAAAGACAACAACTTTGCAGTTGCTGTTAATGTGATGGTTGTTGTTGTTGTTGTTGTCGTCGTCGTCGTCGTAGAGCGCACGTCAACTCACCAGATGTCCGTTGTGTTCGATTTGCAAGTTTTTCGCCGACTCTTGAACCACTCGACCGCCAAAGTCCAGCTGGTACACTTGGCTGACTTCGTTCCAAACAGGTGGCCGATTGTGGAGCTTGAACTCGCGCGCGCAACAGCAGTTGGCGTTCCGGCACACGGACACCGTTCGCGCCCTCCGGCTGTCAGCAGACCGCTGGCTCGACAGGCGCCAGTGGCGCTGTTTACGCTTCAGGCGGCGCCGTTGCTGCTGGTGCTGGTGCTGTCCACAGCTCGCCAGCTGCCCGCTGGCGATCGACGACGACGATTGTCTGGGCGAGTCGTCGATGAGCGAGGCCAGATTGCTGAGACTGTGTGCCTGTGAGTTGGCGCCCCGACCGCCGAGGCCGCGTGGCAGACGCGCTCTCACTGACTGGTCCAGAAAGTAGAGCGGATTCCCGGATAAAGTGGACTTTCCCGTCTCGACAAATCCGTCGGCCAACGACTTCCGGCCGGACCTGAAGCGCGACGACGACGATGACGGCGACGATGACGACTCCAATGACAACAGCGATGACGACGACGACGACGATGAAGACGACGAAGACGAGCTCGCTGACCACTGACCGCCGCTCGGGCCATACTCGTCCTGCGTCGGTCGGCCGCCAGTGCTGGCGCCGCGCCCAAACTTCCGGTGGCGCCAGCGCGACTTGCGCGTGCAACTGGCCGACTCGAGTCGGCTGCTCAATGAGCTGGAGCTCCGCTCGGGCCCGCTCGGCGCCTGCGAGCCGCCACGCCGAGGCTCGCTCGACTTCCGGTCTCTGGAAGCCGAACGGCGTGAGTGTTGGCCGCGCTGAGTGGGGCGCGACTCGCGCGATGATCTGCGGCGCAGTATGTCGCCGATCTGGCACTTCAGCTGATTCAGGTCGAGGCCGGCGCCCGAGGCGTGGGCGAGCAACCGCAGGGGCGTGGCCGGCTGACTCTGGCCTCTGGCGCTGGCCGCCGGCGGCGCCTCGCGCGGGCGCCGCCTGAACGAGGCCAAGCTCTTCAGCGGGTTGCGCGACACCAGAGGCTCGCAGTCTTCGCCGGCGAGGTCGTCGGCTGTCCAGTAGCCGCTGGCGCCCGTCAAGGAGCGGAACGAGCCGTCGAAGAGGCGCTTCATTGAGCCCGACAGACGACGCCCCAGTGAGGCCTCGCGCGGCGGCTCGGGCAGCGGCCGCTCGTGGGCGTGCGAGTTCGCACTAGCCGCCACCAGTGCGGCCTCATGTTGATCCCGACGCGAGCGTCTGCCTGCCAGCGCGAACGAGCGCAGGGGTGTGTTCGTGGTCGACTGGCAGTTGCGGCCCACCTGGACAGGTGCGTCGCTCGGCGCGCGGCTCACTGGCATGCGACGGGGCCGATGGACGGGCGTCTCGGGCGGCTCGTAGTGCCAAGTGGGACTCCGGTCGGATTTGATGGCCCTGTGCGAGTGGCCCGCGGGTGTGAGGCTGGGGCCAGTCGAGGGGGGTCGTGACAGCGATTGGCCCGATGGCTCGCTGTTCGCTTTCGACGACAAGTCGGTGATCATCCGCGTGATTGTCTGGATCGATTTGAGTGTCTTGTTGCTCTCAAGGAACGTCTCGAGATGCGGGTTGCTCTTGGGACCAGCATCTCGAGCGCAAATCTCGCCTCCCGGCGGCGCGGCCACACTCGAGCTCGCCCCGCGAGTGTCGCTCGACAACTCCACTTGCACCTGCTCGCCGGCCGGGTCGAGCGACAGTGTGAGCACCTCGTCAGTATCCATCTCGACGCTTCCCGCCACTTCCGGCCTCTGGGCCGCTCTCGGCGGCACAGCGGGCGGTGTGGCTCGACACTGGAGATTCGATGGGCGAGAGTGAGCGAGCGAGTTGTGGTTGCGTCTGGAGCGACTGTTGGACCTGCGGCTGGGGACACCACTCACAGGTGTGCTGGTGAGCGAGGAGCTCGAGGTGGGCGCGGCAGCGCTCCGGTAGCGCTGGTTGAGCTCGAGCTTGGGCGCCACTCGTATGGCGTCGCCCACGGGCAGCAACACTTTGTCGCAACCACTGACCTGGTGTGCTGGCAACGACTCGGACTTGGCCGCGAGCGGCAGATCGATCAGGTTGATCACATCGCTGCTTCGGGCTCTCCGCGAGCGGCGCCTCGAGCGAGACTTCCGGTCGACGAGACGCTTATCGGTGGCCTTCGCGGCGCAACTCGCGCGGCCGTCGACAGCCTCGGGGGTGTGGTGGTGGAGCGAACAGAGGACGCAGTAGTTGGACATGTCCTTGAAGTTGACGAGCATCTGACGGGGCTGGTGGCGGAAAATGCTGGCCTCGTAGGTGATGAGGCCCAGCTGACAGCGGCGAGCAATCATCTGGTTGCCCGCGTTGAGCAGCTTGAACTCGGTGCCCCAGATGTTGGCGCACAACTGGGCGAGCTCCGAGTGGCCGGACTCTGTTGGCACGCCGGCGGCGCCGCAGCGCTGCTGCTCGGCGGCCCTACTCGTGGCCGCCGCTGCCGCCGAGAGCGCCCGACTCTCGGCCAGAGTGCGCTGATAGCGCTCGATGGCCAGGCGGCGCGCCTCAAGCTGCTTGTTGGCCAGCAAGTTGGCGCTCGACTCGCCACGACCGACACCGGCCGAGCCCGAGCCCGAGCTCGAGGACCGCCGACTCCGGCCGCCGACGAGCTCGCTCATGAGGTGCGGATCGCTCAGTATCGAGTGCGGCGTCTGAAGTGGCGCAGGGGCCCGCTGGCGACGAGCTTGAGCCAGCCCGGAGGCGTGGCCGCGCGCGTCCGACATGAGCTTGAGCTGGCGCTGGCGCCGCACGAAATCGTTCAAGTTGTTGCCGGTGGCCAGTTTCGAGCCTCTCAGGCAGCCGTTCGGGACGGTCTGCTTGGCGTCCACCAGGCGTGAGGGCGTGGCGTCGGGCCCATGACGCGAGCTGCCGTGCAAGTCGGTGCAATTGTCTGGAAGGTAACCGGAGGACTGCACTGGGATGCGTCCGGTTGCGCGCGGCGTGACACTCGTCAGGTCGCTCACTTTGGGCTGTCGACGGCGCTGCCGACTCGCCGGCTCGGGGTCGAGGATCACAAACTCGGGCCTGAGGAAGCCCACACGGCGCGCCTTGAGGATGGGAATCAGAGAGCCCAGGTACTCAACGTAGAGGATGAAGACTTTGAACTGATCGCTGGAAGTGTGCGCCAAATCGCCAGGCCCGCCGCCACCGGAAGTGGCGTCTCCGGCGCCGGCCAGCAGCTCCTGCGCTTTGTACTGGGGACCCGCGCTGGCGGCGCTGGTGGAGCTCAGCTCGGCGAGCTCGTGCGTGTAGCAGACTAGCGTGCAGTAGACCCGCTGGCGGCACTTTGGCACCATCCAGATGGTGTCCGACGGGCTGAGCTGCTCGTCGAGGGGCTGTGTTATGGTCTGAGTGAAGAGTTTGTCGACGAAGCCCTGGAGCTTGGCGGGCAGTCGATACTGAGCAACATTGACATTGTTCTCGATCACGGCGCGCACGCGGCCCGGCGACGAGCCGCTGACAACTGCCATGGAGCCGGCCGCCCTGGCGGCGCCCAGCTCGAGGGGACAGTTGAAACTCTGCCAGTGGGCGAGTCGCGAATCGTCGAACTGGAGCTGCTCCAGCTGCTGTTGCTGCTGCTGCTGCTGCTGCTGCTGCTGGTCGTGGTGCTGTAAGTGCTGCGATTCTAGCCCATGTTGACGCTCCACTTGGGACCGGAACAGGTGGTTCAGGAGGTCGGTCTTCGTGGGATACTTTGTGTAGCGCTGCAGTAGTGTTCCCGCCAACAGGTTGAGCTTCGGCACGCCCGCGAACACTCGCGCGCAGTGGAGTCGCGGGCCTGTGGCGAGAAAGATGCGCCGGTCGTCGTGGGCCCAGGTGAGTGCCGTAATGGGATAGCGCGTGAAGCTGAGCCTATGCTCGTGCACCAGCTGGCCGTCCTGGTTGTAGAACTTGATTGCGTTGATGTACCTGCACCGGATGCAGCCCACTGAGGGTGCCGAGGAGCTGATGTTGAAGCCGGCCACTGCCAGGAGGCGCCCGTCGGCCGACCAGGCCATCAGGTATGACTCGAGGCCGACGTGTATGTTGCGCGGCTTCGGGTCATCGATGCCGCCGTCAAAGAGGCGGATGGTGTTGTCGGCGAAATCGATGGCCAGTATGTCTCGGAATCCGGCCACCGACTGACCCGCACGGTCTACGCGCAGGCTGGCCCTGGCCATAGGGACACAGCGACCGGAGCCGCTTTCATGGGGTGCCGATGCGGGCGAAACGGGTCGTTGGGCAAACTCGGCCGAAAGCGGAGGTTCGGGCGGATTTCGAAAGACTAGACTGTCGCGGCTAAGGCGGCGCTGGTTGGCGATCGTAACAGTTCGAGCGCGTTCGTGTGGCGCCTGCGACGCGCTGGCCGAGCTCGACCAGCTGGTCGGCTTTTGCTCGGCCTCCAGGTGCCGAAGATTGAGCTCGCTCGACGACCAGCACATAGTGCGAATATTTGTGGGTCCCACCACGAGCTCGGTGAGCTGATTGCGAGGCAAGTCGATCACCACGACGTTCCCGTTGGACACGCCCAACAGGAGCTTCTCGTCGTCGGGAGTCCAGGAGGCGCAGGTGATGTGGTAATCGCTGAGGTTGAGCATGGAGTGCCAGTTGCGCTGAACTGCCGAACTGCCGGCGAGCATGAAGGAGTCGGTGTAGCAGATGAGAGCCGTTCTGCCGTTGTTGCTCCACTTGAAGTCGGCCACCGACTTGGTGCGGTTGTAGAAAGGCGTGTGGAGGCTGAATTTGCCATTGGCCTTGCACCAGATGAACACGTTGCCCTTGCTGTCGACTGTGGCAAATTTCTGGAATGGCTCGTTGTACTTGATGAGTATCACCTCGTCCAGGTGGCCACGCAAATTGAAGTTGCTCCGTACACATCTCCGGTCAGGTCTCGAACGTTCGTACCACGTGTTGGGCTGCGCTGGCGCCTGGTTCGATCTTATTTCGTTCTGATTGTTGCTGTTCAAAGAGCCGCTAGTTGTGGGCCCCGAGTGGCTAGTATTGGTCGTGTCATCGAGAACGATGAGGTCCTCGTCGAGTCTCCCCGAGCTCTTCTCACGTTCTGCCACTCGATGAGAGTCCACTTCGATGGGCGGCCTGACTGTGGACGTGAGTGTCATGCCAACCATTTTGCCTATGTTTCCAATGGCCAGCCATCCAAAGTCGGACATACGTCCGTAGCGATAGTCGAGCTCGTCGTTCATGGAAGAGTATCTCGTGTGCGGATCCGCAAGTTGCTCTTCCTTCGCTTGACGCGCACCAATCCTGGCCGACTCATACTTGGCCACTTCGCCGACCATATCGCCTCGGTAAACGTAGCGATGATGTTGAGAGACGAGGCGAAGATTCCTTGACAAGTGACTACTACTCGACGACTGGTCGGCCACTCTGAGGTCGCCGCTCAGAGCTGATTGACGGTTGTTGACACTATTGTTATGATAGAGCAGGAACTCTCTATTCAGGTTGAGGCCTGGGCGGTTCTCGGGCAGTGGCATTTGCCGGTGGTATTCCATGAGGGCGTGTCGGAATTGCAACTCATCGTAGTAGGGCGTCCAGCAGAGCGACAGGATGTTACAGTTCGACTTGAAGGGGCTTTTGTAGCGCTCAAAGATGAGATGCATTGTGGAGGTTTTGATTGGTGCTATCAGATCAGCGTCAAGTCATGTACTATGGCTAGTGATACTGAGGCAGTGGACACTATTCACACAATTGAACACTATTCACCATGTGGATGGATCGAGTTTAATTTATTTGTTATACAAAATTATCGACTAGAGAGTGCGCGAACGAGAGGCGCCCTATCGCAATGTTTATGTTGTGCCGGAACAAAGTCGCATGACAGAAGCGCGGAAGTGACTAGGCTATCCACACTCGTTGGGACCTAGCGACTCACGCGGTGTTTGTGAGTGCACGGGTCCGAGCGAGTGGCAGCGATAAGTAACACGCGCAGTTACAGCTGATGCACTTGCGAGACCAACCAGGAGCTAGCGGGAAGAAGGATGCGCTTTCGCGCAGGCGCATGAGAGCGCATAGAGCACGCTACGAGGCGCCATTGTTCGCAGGTAGTTCAGGCGCGCGGGCAACTTCTGTGCTTTATGGTTACAGCAGCATCGACAACTGCTGCGACAGCGGCAGTGGGAAGGAACTTGGAGGCACGGCGCAGGTTGCGCGAGTTGACCACTCGAACCTGGACAAACAGTACTCGACCGTTTCCATCGAGTCCATTACAATGTCGAATTAATTTCCGGGCAATACCGATATCAATAAGAACTCGATCGATCAATCGGCCGGTGCGTGCTTACAATGCCGAATGGACTTCAGCGTAAGAGTGTTATTGCAATCATCGGAGCGTCTAAACTTGATCCGCGTCATCGACTCGCTCGTGAGGCGGGATTTTTACCTTGTCCAGCCCAACCATTCGACGGTAAATTTCCACTGATTCCGCATCGATCAGGTCCTCATCATGAATGAAGAACGGCTTCTTTCCGACTCTAAATGTGTTCAGGACGCTAGCTAGATCCGAACGTGTCACGTCTTCTTGCTTGTATGAGCACTGTTTCTTGTTGAGTAGCAGTCCATAGTGGTGTGCGGTGAAAGTCTTGTTGTCGGGATCGTAGTAGAGGCGTGTGATGTAGCGCTTGAAGAACCAGGAAATGATGAGAGGCGACAGTAGGAAAGGTGTGAAGGCGAACCCGACGCCGGCGAGAGCAGCCGAGAAGCCCTTCTTGGCGAGCACGTACTTGTAGCAGCCGGCAAGCCCGAGGGATGATATAAGGGAGACGCTCTTGAGGTATAGGATACGATTAGATAACTTGCCCACGTAGATGAGCTTTTGTTGCGAGAGCAAGCTCGTCGACAGGCGCATGGTGCTGGCACAACTCACGCTACAGCGAGACGTGTAGTTGTCTGCCGGCTCGTTGCCGTCGTCTCACTGGCGCCTGAAGTGGGCCTGTCGATGTGGAGTTTGTTCGATTGATAAATATGAATGAATGAGAGGCAAATTTGGGTGGTGACAATAGAAGTGGCGAGAAAGACAAGACCTGGCGTTTTGCGTGCACGTGGCTGCATGTAAACAAAGAGCGCCAAGTCTGCGAGCGTGCTGTGTTTCTGCACTTGGGCCGCCAATGAGTGGCCCGCCCACGTGCCTGATGCGTCTCGTTGCGGCCATGAAACAGGTGACGGGGGACAGACTGCTGGTCGATCTCATGCATCAGCTCTGTTGCGCAATAGATGAAGAATACCCACTAGACTCGATCGGCGCATCCATTTGCCACCTGCACTCTGCTGCCACCGCGACTGGCTGGATCTAATGAATATTGATCGCGCTGCGCGATGCGCTGCCGAGAGTTTCCGCTAGCAATCGAGTCGATGCTATAGTGTGTCTCGAGCGAGTGAGTAGTCGAGCACTGCTGTGCTTGTTGTTGTTGTAGGTACTAAGGCAGACAGTGAATGAGCCGATCGCTCGGGTGACGAAGACGTCGCTATCGAACGATCGTCGCCAATGTTTTAGTACGCGAATACGTTCTCTGTCATTGTCAATAACAATCTAGAGAGCTCCACCTGCACTGGTGGGCGTTGATTTATTCACGTCCCGCCCATGCAATCGGGCCAAAGTTATGCAGGTGTCAGCAGTCGTGTTGTCGGTGGTCCCGCCTTACGAGAGCACGGCCGCTCGTTCGATCTTTGTGACTCCTAATTAAGCGTCGTCTATGCGATGCACAGCCAGTTCGGGAGAGCCGCCAACGGTGCCGACGATGTGCAGGACAGCGACAGCCGAGTGAGTTAACAATCGGAGCGTATGAGCGAGCGCGTCCCAAATTGTGGCTCGGCCTGGAAGAGTTGTCACACTGACAGATTGCCGGAACTGATCGGCCGAACGCTGCCAAGTCAGCGAGAGAAGGGTCGAAAAATAGTTTCAATGTTATGTCAATTTGTGGTATTGAGCTGTGGTATCGAGCTCGCTGTAGACCGATCTCAATCCTCAGCGTAGTGAATATCCGTCGCACTATACGACTTCCTCGTTATATGTGCGCCGCACCAGACCACTGGACGGGCTAGCGCCCGCAATATTCTGTGTACAAACGCACACAGGTGTGGATAATTGATTAGTAAGGTTTTTAAAAATATATCCCTCGCCGAAAAATGTTCTCCACGACGACCGACTGGAGAGGGCGCAGCGGAGCCAAACACTAGCGACAGCCGAACGAGTCTTTGGCTGGGGCACCAGAATCGGATCGGGTCGCTGGTTTGGTCTAATAGGCACAGTGTGACGGAAACGTCGAGCTAGCCTCCGCTGACTAGCGATCGGCGTCGCCATGAAGTACAAACAACTGCTGGACACCAATATGGTGCCCGAGTGGCGCAACCAGTACCTCGACTACCACGAGCTGGATGGGGCGCTCAACAAGGCCATCGAGAACAAGAACATGAAGGCGCGCCAACGGGGCGTCGATCTCTACTTTGAGCTGATCAAGTTCAACCAGAAGTTCGCCAACTTCTTTCAGCGCGAGTGTGAGGCGCAACTGGACAAGATCAACACTTTTCACAGGGAGAAATTGAACGAAATGAAGGGCAAGTTTAACAATCTGCACGACCAACTCGACCAGGTGTTGTCGAGCGCAATCTATCGAGAAATTCAGCCCACACTGGCGAGCTACACGGGCTCGCGGCGCTGCTCAATGTCGGGCTGTCCAGTGGCGGCCGCCGAGGCCCGGGATCACGAATCGCTCAACTGCTCCACCGTCAGCTCCATCTCGGACCTGTTTCGTAGCCTCAGAGGTAAACTGGCCTCCGACGGCACCAGTTCGCCCAGTCTCGACCCCAATGCAATGGCGAGCGCACTCCCGGGCCACTTACAGACCCACCACAGTCACGTCCATCACCACCACCACCACCACCACCACAACCACCATCACCACCGCCACACACGCACCGATCGCCTGTCGTCGGTCACAAATTTGTTCCCCCGGATGAGCCAACGTCTCAGTCTGGCCCAATTGTTTGGCGGCGGCACTGGTGGCGCCAGCGCCGGCGGGACCAACTGTAATGCGGGCAACTGTTCACCGCCCCCGCTCAGGCGCGACTCGATCAGTATGAACCTGCGATTGGGTAGGGAGAAAATGACTGTGATGACACGCAAACTGTCGGAGAGCTTCATCGCCTCGGCCAACAAAATCTCCTCAAACCTCTCAAGCATACACAACACATTCAACTGCAAGCAGGAGTCCGGCGGCGACAACAAACTCGAACTCAGGCACCATCACGACAACTCATTGCTGAATGCTCAAACAGGCGACGCCGACAGCCAGGTTAACGCCATGGCCGCCTCCAATGCTGTACACCTCCTCAATAGGCGCCACCGGCGTCCAGGCTCTGTGGACCCGATGGGTCTACGCGCCCAACAGGAGAACTTTCAGACGTTGGCGGGCGCGAATCCGCAATCGAAGCGCAAGATCGTGGCCTCGTACAAGAAGAAACTATCCAATCTGAAGTTTGCCTTTCGCGAGCTCTACTTCAATCTGGTGCTCTTTGAACAATATACTCAACTGAATCACAACGGATTCCAGCAGATCCTCCGCAAGCACGACCGCATGTTCGCCTCCTCGCTTGGCCGCAAGTTCTACGAGGAGCACGTCCAAACGGCAGACTTTTACAACGATCTCCAGGCAATCGATCACCTGATCGAGAACGTCGAACACATCTACACGCTCCACTTTGAGCATGGCAACAGGCGGCGCGCCATCGAGAAGCTCCAGGTGCCCGCCAATGTATACAAGCCCTCGTCCCCCAAGCTGGACTTCCGTGTAGGCTATCAATTCGGCGTCTTTTCCATGCTATTCATCCTCGTCGTGCTCGTCGGCTTCCTCTCGGACACTGGCTACGATTGGCGCACAGTCTTCCGACTCTATCGAAGTCCTCTGATGCTCATCATCTTCCTCTTCCAGACGGGGATCAGTATTGTCATTTGGAAGCACTTCAAAATCAACCACGTGCTCATATTCGAGCTCAATCCGCGCGACAACCTTTCATTCCAGCACTTCATCGAGCTCGGCTCGCAGCTCGGCGTCGTCTGGTCCATTTCAGTGCTCTTGTTTCTCTTCTCCGACAAGTTCGACGTCAAACCCTCGATCCTGCCACTGATTGTGGTCCTCATCATAGTGAGCTACTTGTTCAATCCAACCCAAACCTGCATGCATCAGGCGCGTTTCTGGCTCCTGAAGCGACTTGTGAGTATGCGCTCTCGATTTACGTTTCGTTGACTATTGACTGGATATCTTCAACTAATCGTGATCATTATACGCACTCAGGGTCGCATCTTCACGGCGCCCTTGTCGGGCCGAGTGCGCTTCGCCGACTTTTGGATCGCCGATCAACTGGTTAGTATTGTGCCGCTCTTCCTGGATCTCGAGTACCTATTCTGCTTCTACACCACTGGCGACGTGCTGTCGAAGTCGCACCTGACACCCTTCTATGCGAGTAAGTAGCCCTCAGCTTCTAGTTAGAGGCGAGCATAGCATGTGGCCTAGACTAGACTATGCAAGTACTCATCATTTCACCAACTCACACCACACTTACACCCGCACAGGCAGGTGTGTGACGCGCAATCCACAGGATCTGGTGATCAGGACCATTGTTGCAGCCCTGCCCGCCTGGTTCAGGTGCGCCCAGTGTTTGCGCCGATGGCGCGACGAGAACTGGCTCCGACTGCACCTGGCCAACGCTGGCAAGTACTGGTGCATGGTCATGGTAGTGGTGTTGTCGTCCATTTCCCAGTACAACACCAATGGCAACGCGCTGGGCCTGGAGACCTGGCGGATCGTGTGGATGGTGGCGGCCATCTTCACGTCCTCGCTGACGGCCTACTGGGACCTGATCTATGACTTTGGTTTGTTCCACAAGTACGACAAGAGCGACGGCGACGACGCCGACCGCGACGCCGATGTGAGCTCGGCCCGCGACAAACGAGCCGCCAGCCAGATCTCCTGCTCCTCCTCTCGCTCTTCAGCCTCCACTTGCTCGTCCGGCTCGTCCGGCTCGTCGCCCCCGTCGCTGGTGCCCAACACCAGCACGACTACCGCCACCACCGCCGCCGCTGCCGCCGCCGCCGCCGCCATCACCAACCGGAACAACTCGCTGGAGTTGCTGAACAAAGAGTTCTGTCTGAACTCGAAACGCAAGAAGGCGCGCAGGTGGCCCTTTCTGCGCAAGGAGCTTGTGTATCCCGTGTGGGTGTACTATTTTGCGATTGTCGAGAACATAATTCTGCGCTTCGGCTGGATCATCACCATCTCGCTCACCGAGTTCTCCGGCATCGAGGCGGGCCTGGTGGTGTCGCTGCTGGCGCCCATGGAGATGTTTCGACGTTTCGTGTGGAACTGCATCCGTCTGGAGAACGAGCAGCTCAACAACTGCGGCCTCTTCAGGGCTGTGCGCGACATCCCCATGGAGGTGGTGGCGCCCATCGACGAGTCGCATCTGGACAAGGTGATCATGATGATGGACAGCCGTGACGGGCCCTCCATGCGGAACCGACTAATGAAGCGGCGCACATTGCGCCCCGACCGCGTCTCCTTCATGATCCTCCAGCAGCCGGGCTCCTCTGAGGAGATGACGCGCCGATGTACTGTACGATCTGATCACTAAATCAGAAAACGAGAGACCGAGAGTCCCGATGCTTGACGATCGATAAATATCTGAGCGATAGGAGTCATTAAATAGTTCATAGTCACACACAGGCACTCAATGGACAAGCAGCCGAATGCGAAATCGCCCATGTAGTTGTCGACGCGGGGCACTTCAAATGAGCCGCGCTATTTATTCAAGCCGCCCAACAGCGGCAACTTGGGCCTCAACGAATCCGCCTGATCGCCAGCCCCGTCGCTCTTCTGGCGCCGCCTGGAGGCTGCCAAGTCGCTGAGATTCTCGCCAAGCTTGGCCAATCCTTTTCCGCCCAAAGACTGGCTGCCTGCGGCCTCTTTTGCCTTCGCGCCCACGCTGCCGAGGGTGTCCAGGATCTTTGTCAGATCGAACAGTCTGGTGATGTTGTTGGCCATCAGACCTCCCAGGCCGGGCGCCTTCTTGACACCGCCCAGCAAACCCGACGGGGGCGTGTTGACTGGCGGTTTCAGGACAGCGGCCGATTGAGCCGAGCCCTCCGGTATGTTTGCCTCTTCCTTTGAGGATGAGGCGCCGTCATCGGCTTTCACGCCTTGCGCTAGCGAGTTGATGCCCGTAGGCGCCAACTCTAGACTTCGCGCGCTCCCCTTGACTCCGATCAAGCCGACGAGTCGCGGGGGAAAGAGTTTGCCGAACAGATTGCCCATCATCAACTCGTGAATAGTCTTTGTAATGGTCTCGATTATCTTCACGGGCCCGCTGGGCGGCTTCTCTGTGGTGTTGCCCACCGCACCGCCGAGCGTAGCCCCGCTGGCCACTGTCTGACTGATGCCAGACGAGGCTGTCTCGAGCAGTTTCAGGGGATTCAGGAGGGCGCCCAAGTCGGGCGACCTGAGCAGTGCCTCGAGACTACGCGCGCCCGTGGCGCCTGACTGGCTGTCCTGAGAGTAGGGCTGCTGAGTTTTGCGCTCAAGGTACTGCCTGATGGGCTCGTTGACGGACACATCGTTCTGTTGGCCAACGAACAGGTCCAAATGGTTGAAGTTCGGCACCATCAAATGGTTCGTGGGCTTCGGGTTCACGGCGGCGTAGAGACGGGCGATCGTCTGAGGAGTGGCGAGCGCATCGTTGGCGCCACTGACCAGCATCCAATCCTGGATGTTCAGCTGCGAGATGTTGTAGGCAGGCGGCTCGAGCGAGTTGTAGAGCGCTTTGTTGCGCTCGGGCCCATAATCGAACCTGCGCAGCTCGTCGCTGGCGATCTGCTGACACATCTGCTTGAACTCCTTGAACGACAGTCGCTTCAACAGGTGCGCGGCAAGATTGAGATCCAGCAGCGTCTGCCACTTGGGCCCACTGGTGACCTCGAGCAATGAGTCGAGTGTCTTAAGGAAAGTGTTGCGCGAGTTGGTGTTGCGCGCCACCAGTTGGAGGAGCTCGCGGGCGGGCTGCTCGAACAGCACATCGGCGAGCAGAATGGTGCTCACCTCGTCGGCCACGAGAGGGCAAAGGGTCTGCACGAGTGTGCGCAACACTTTGCTGCCCTCACGGCCGGTCGCGATGGGCGCTATGCTCACGTAGCCGTGCACCTTGTTGGTCGTGTAGGTGGGCTCGAGGCCGAAGAAAGCCAGCGAGTTCGAGGCGCTCAGCGATGAGCTCACCAGGTTCACTTTGCTCGACTGGGTCAGGTTGAGCACGGC
>SNVD02008314.1:0-32738 GCA_013180625.2 Boswellia sacra | reverse complement strand
ATCGATGCATAAACAGTTTCTACAAAGTATTCTATGTTAACCTTTCTGTTCTTTTGGGGACTAACTGAATCAAATGAGTTTGTGATTACAAGCATACAAAAGTTCCATACGTAACTCTCTCGGAGGACAATCACATAAAAGTTTCACATGTAATTTTCCTACTACTATGGGGGTGCTATCAAGCATAATACTTTCAAAGATGGAGAGCATTCCAAGGCTTAGGAATTTGCTTACCTTCGAATGTGATTAACAAGTACAACCCCTTGCCCAAAGCTTTCTCAGTCTGGCATGGACCTCTCATTCAGCTCCCGTTTTTAATGTGCTAAACTCCTGGCTATTTTCCATGGCTCTTTTCAGTACCCATTCTCTTCTGTTGAATTTTCTAGGTTTAATTCGGCTGTTATGGGCCTTCTCCAAGGCCTATTGGTAGGTTGCTAATTTGATTATACAAATTTCCCTTTTTTCCTTGAACAGATCTAGCTCCATGTGCACTGCCTTGTCAATTTTTGAGGAACTTCCTAGGTTATACCTGAAGGTGGGTAGCAAAGCTTTTATTAGGATCACAGCTTTTACTCCATACCCCAAGGCGAATGGCGTTTCCCCTATTGGCTTCCTCTTAGTAGTTGTATAGGCCCACATGACGTTGGGTAGCTCTTCTAGCCATCTACTTATTTTTTTTTTTTTATGACTCATGTACCCTTCAGTCAAGATATCAATAAACCTCCTTTTTGTGCTCAGTCAACACATGACTATAGGGCTTATTAGAAAGAAGCCATATTGGTTCTAATATTTGTTAAGGCTAACAACTTTAGGTAGGGGGCATTCATTTATTTTATATATATATGTGTTTTTTTTTTTGAAAGAATGCATCTTTAACCCATGTAGCGAGCCTTAGGCTAATGGCTCCCAGACCAGTTGGCCTTAGAGCATTAGGTGTTAAGACACCCCTACGAGCTTAACGACTCGGGTTACCGATGCTTTATTTTTGTTTAGAAACTTTTGGATAGTGCAATGTTCAATCCCATTAAGCTTTCTCCTTAATCCATGTAGCGAGCTTTGGGCCAATAGCTCCCAAACAAGTTGGTCTTAGGGTATTAGGTGTTAAGGCACCCCTCGGGCTTAATTGCTCGAATTAAGGAGGCTACGAGACCAAACTTTATCCACAATTGCTTTTTTTTTTCTTTTTTTTTTGCTTTTTTTTTTTAAAACTTTCCCCTTCCTTTGTGTTGTTATCCTAAACAAAACAAAAGAACTCAAATATTACAATATTTCATTTTGCCATCCACAATCATGCATCAAGGTATGTGTGTGTGTGTGAAGAAAGGTTCATGAATACTTGCTTAATGAGTACATAAGCACACAATTTTTTTTTTAATTTAAATGATAAGGTTGTGAGAGTTCATAGATTTGAATAATTCAAATGAAATGAATAAGACCTCCTCGTTATAAAATTCAAAAATCAAGTCTAAATAATATCAAGTTAGCTAAAATGAGTTCATAAGATCAAAATAAAATGACAAATTGGTTAGAATGGGTTTCAAGAGTTCAAACTGGCCTCCATACTCTGCCATTCCTGACCCAGAATGCGTCTCAAGAGGATTTGAACTCCTTACACCGCACTCTGAATCTAATTACTAATTCGCTTTTTTTTTTTGGAAGAAAAAATAAAATTTCAAGACACACTTATGTCTACTATCCTTCCCCCCCAACCAAATGAAACATTGTCCTCAATGTTTAAATGTAGAGAGATAAAGTACAGGAGACATTACCTGAAGCTTCTGTTATTCAAGAGAGATGACATGAAAGACTCATAAAATAACATGCTAAAAATAAAATAAAATAAAATAAAGGACAAGAAAAAAAATACAAACGGAGATTCAGATCCAATTTGCACTTTTTGTTTTGCCCTCCTGCCCAATTAATTTGAGTACTAGCTGGGTCAGGTTCATACTCAACTTCTTGTAATTTGTCAAGTAACTCACCAGCAGAAGTGACAGAAACAAGGATCTGTCTCGCCCAATGTGGGATAAAATTTTGTTCTACAGCTGCATCAACAAAACTTATTAAAGGATCAAAGAAATTGTTAACATTTAACAAACCTATGGGTTTTTGATGGAGGTTCAGTTGGGCCCAAGAGGTAATTTGAAAAATTTCTTCAAAAGTACCAAAGCCACCTGGTAAAGCAATAAAGGCATCTGAATTGATGAGAATATGTGCCATGCGTTCATGCATAGAGGAGACTTGTAACTCCTTCCCAACCGTTTTTCCAACAATGCTTTCTATAGCCAAAGCTTTAGGAATAACTCCTAAAACTTGACTACCTTCTACACGTGCAGCTCTTGCCACACAACCCATCAACCCGAGGCTACCTCCCCATAAACCACATGAATCTTTCTTTCAGCTAGTAATCTACCAAGATAATTTGATGCCTCGACAAAATCTTCACTTTTACCTGGTCGAGATCCACAGAATACACATATCCTTTGGATTTGACGTTTTGAAGTTCCCTCCATGTCTATGCAACTCTCTAACTATGTGTGAAGAAGAGAATAAGAGATGTGGTATTTATGGAGTGCAAAAATGTATGCTAATGATGACATCCAAATAGGTAGCTCGGCTGCTTGTTGAAAAATTTGACAATTATGCATAGAAATTCAAAAAAAAGACGATGAAATAAGACACCATAAGTCAAACAAAAGATACAAATTCAAAAAAGACAGCTATGAGGCATTAAAATTACAAAATGATGGCACGCATGCATATGTACAGGTAGTTGTGACTGTGGCTCACATCTTCCTCTGGTTTTACGTCCAGAAACGGCTTAAACACCTTCTATGAGTTATGGATATGCTTCCTATCCAGTTTTCTTATAAACTGGCAAACAGGGTCGTTTTGAGTCAGATTCCCAAGACTATAGCGTTCCTGCTCATCTCGGAATTGTGTCCACAATTTCAAAATTTCACGCTGCACAAGTCCACAAGAATGCGTCTCAAGAGTCACTCGGATATCATACAAGGACTCCTTACTCAGTCCATCCTTGATGAACTGTAGCTTATCCTCTCGATTGTTAGACAAATATCCCAAAGAGTGGCAACGCTGGTTACAAGTCCATCTTGCACATTTGTGACAAACTTGTAACCTTTTCGCTCTTCGCTTTTTGGCGTAAGAGTTTTTCCCAAACCTGGCATGTGGGAAACAAGATTATCTGAAAACTCACAAGAGAATCGAACCTTGGCTTCAATTAACCATCTTAAATCAGCAGGAATACCCTTACGCATCAACAACCTTAGTCTTTCTACACGAGCTTTATAAATTTTAAGCAAATCATTTTGAGGAAGAGAGGGAAAATGTTTGTGCAATTTTGAGAGAATGGTATCCATGTGAAGAAAATGAGAAAGAAGAAAAGAAAATGGATGCAAGGTGAGCAACAGTTTTTAGGGAACTGAAAAACCGACTTTAAAAGCCACGGAGTACCGTATCCGCCACGGAGTACCGTATCCGCCACTTGACCGGGAAATAAAATAAAAACACACAACTAAAATAAATACACACAAAATAAAATAAAAACAAACTAGAAATGATAGCAAAAATCAAGAATAAAAATAAAAATGAAAATATGGCATAGATGGATAAAATTTGATCAATCATTATAAAGAAATGCAAAAAGAGGAATCTTTTCGAAAGTGATTTACCACGGTCAAAAATATGCCATTGAGGTGGTACCTTTCTTTTTCCTTTATTTGTGAGAATGAAAGAGATTACCACTATCTGAGTTTGTTTATCCTTAAAGCATGCATTATTGAGTGTGGATGTTTCTTCCTGCCTTTTTTCGAACCATGGCTCCCAACTCTTAATCTCCTTCACCTGTATAAAATCAAGTAATGAGAATTCTTTAGAAGCAATGGGCACTAGTTGCATACTTGGTTCAAATGAATTGGTTAACTCGATTTTTGAAGGACTTGAAAAATTCTCATTTTGGATATAGTCTTCCATATTAGTTTTAGTCCTATTAGCTTCCTCATTTTCATCATGCTCGAAAAATTCATTAATATCAAAATTTTGGTTAAATTCCTTTGCATGATGCATAAGTGAGGATTCGGTCTTTTCTTTGTTAGGTGTAAGTTGATTAACCTCTTCCTTACCCTTTAGGATTGATTCATCATCTTTCTCATAAGGGTTAGGAATATGTTCTTGATCAACCTTACCATCATGAAGAGCACTTACCGAATCTTCGAGAAGAGCACTTACCGAGTCTTCATCTAGATGTTGGCTACTTGGATTACTCACATGTGGATTGATGAGGTTTGGCTCGAGTTGAGATGGAAACACACCTTTCTCATGAGTACTAAATGCAAATGCAAGTTTTTCAAGAGCATCATTCAAGTTTGCCATAGTTTGAGCAACTTGACTATTAAAAGCCTCTTGCTTTGCAATGAATGAATTCCATGTTTCTTCAAGATCCTTATAAGATGCATGATCATGAGCTTTTTGAAAATTTTGACATGATTGAAAGGGAGGTTGGTAAGATTGTGCATGATTATCATTCCTCCAATCAAAATTCAAGTGATTTTTCCATCCAAACTTTTGTGAGTAAGGATTATGATTAGACCTTTGGAAAGTGTTTAAAACATTGATTTGGTCATGGAGACTTTTCCTAAAGGTAGGCACAATTGGGCAATCATCCGTAGGATGATCACTAGAATTACAAGTTTGACAGACAATTTCTTGCATAGACCACATTTCTAAGTCCTCGACTTTCCTAGCTAGGGATGTAAATTTAACATGATGATCATGATTCTCACTAATGTTATAAATGCCTCTACTAAATGTTCTTGGTACCTTATAGGTACCAACATTGTTCCAATTTTGGGTATTTTTTGCTAGTAAGTCTAGGTAATCCATAGCTTCATCAAGGTCTTTGTTTTCAAATTGTCCATTACACATTAAATCTACCATGTGCCTAGCTTGATGTATTAGACCTTCATAGAAAATTAAAACTAGTCTCCATGTTTCCAAACCATGGTGAGGACAAGTATTAAGCAATGCGTTATACCTATCCCAACATTGGTAAAAGGTCTCTCCTTGTTTTTGAGTGAAATTGATAATTTGCCTTTTGAGAGAATTTGTTCTATAGGGAGGAAAGAACTTTTTAAGAAATTTTTGTTGCATTTCATCCCATGAGCTAATGGATCCTGACCTAAGATTTTGTAGCCATGTTTTAGCTTTATCTTTTAGAGAAAAAGGAAAAAGCTTTAATCTAAAGATGTTTATGCTACAATTTAGGTCACAATAGATATTGCAAAAATCTTTAAATTCTCTCAAATGCGAAAATGGGTTTTCAACATCTAGGCCATGAAAGTGGGGTAAGAATTGAATGAAATCCGATTCATGGTTGAAATATTTTGCATCATGAGGGAAGACTATGCATGATTGTGCATGAGTTCTTATGTAATCCATTAATGTCCTTGGTTGGGTATGAGCATGTTTTCCAAAGAAGATGAGTGGCTACAAACAATTCTACCAACTAATGCAAAGAGAAACAAAAGATAAGCACATGCAAGAAAAATAAAAAATAGAAATGGGGAGAGAAAAGAGAAACACATACAAGAAAAATAAAAGTAGAAATGAGAAAAGAGAATACTTACAATTTTGTACGCCAATTTTACCTTCCCCGGCAATGGCGCCAAAAACTTGACACATCCAAAAAAGGATTGTCTCCCAAGTATAGGAGTGTCGAAGTAATAATCCCGGTGAGACCGAGGTTGATCCACAAGGAAGGAGATTTTAGCGTTACAAATTATAAGATAAGCAAATATGATATGAATAATTCAAAGAAATGACAAGATAATATCAATAAATATGTAAGATGGTAGGTGGTATTACCGACCATTTAAATATAAAACAAAAAGCAAGAGGAGGTAAAACCATCCATGGAAATAGGTGGTATAACCAACCATAGTAAATTAAAGAACAATTTCATAAGGTGGTAGAACCTACCATAGTAAATAAAATAAAAAGTTCATAAACAATAGAATAATTAAAATACAAGAGGAATTAACACAATAACAATGAAGGCTAAGGTTAGGGGATCCGCCCTTGATATTTCAAATAAGGATAATTAACCCATTTTAGTTATATGAATTATATTTGTTTCATTACCAATATTTATACCACTTCTTGTAAATGGGTTCAAGCATCCAATGTGCCAATCACCATATGTCTACAACAAATCAAGGTTCCTAACTAGATTCGTGTCGGTAAGGAAGAACCATACATCATCTAGAAAGGATCCAAGCATTTGATGTGCCAAGGATTGTCGACAATGGATCAAAACCTCCACCTTACAAGTGGTGTCAAGATTGATTAAGAAATTAAATATAAATCATATTGAATAAACATTATAAGATTAAGATTATTAAGCACATATTAAGGGTTAGAGAATCCTTATTCTCATATCAAGGGTTTCACCCTTTCACCTTAGCAAAAGAGAAATTAGAAGAACATTATAATAGAAAGAAAATAAAATGTAAGAAAAAGGAAATTCATTAATAACATAAACACACAAAACACAATACAAGATCCTAGCCAAAGCCAAAATGTTCCAGCCAAGGCCAAGATGCCCTAATGGGTCACAAGGCACCTCTATTTATAGATACATCTAGGGGCAAATCCAGGGGCAAACTTGTCAAATTACAAGGGCATAATTGTCAAATATTAGTTGTAAATATCTTTGACAATTGGGATTATTAGGCACCGATTTTGACCATCAATTTTGACATTGAAATATTAAGAATTTTAATCACATGTCTTCAGGAAAGTTGTAGATATTTCTCTCAGCTTTCTATAACATATTGATTTGCACAATTTGGATACGTATTTTGAGAGATACGGTCCAAATACTGAGGCCTGGTCAGACTGGGCCGAGACTGTAGATGGGTTCACTTCAAGCCCAATTTTGGTCCACTAAGAGCCCGAATTTGATGATACTTGTGAAATGTAATCTTGTAGGTAATTGAATCAGCTTTGCAAAACATTAAGATTTGAACCTTTCTGATCTATAAATAGAAAGTTATGCCTATTTTACCGAACCTGCAACAAAACCAAAATTAAGAGAAATTAATTCCAAAGATGCAAATGCTACAAATATGCTTAAGTTGAGGAATTTAATGACACTATTAATGCAATATGATGAACTAAACTCTTATTAAACATGCATATTTAAGTGTTCATCATCTACCTTTCCTTTCATCTGATTTCTTTTTAGGCAATTGATGATGGTTTTGTTGGTGATCTCTACCCGTCCATTCCGTTGGGGGAAACTTCTAGAGGAGAAGTCATATTCAATCCTTTTTTCGCAATAGAAATCTCTTATTATCTTGTTGTCGAACTGTTTCCCGTTGTCTGAGATAATAGCTTGCCGTAAACTGAATCTACAAACGATTTTCTCCCAGATGAACTTTTTTATATCAGAGGATGTTACTATCTTGCAAACTTTTACCTCTACCCACTTTCTAAAATAGTTCTTTGCCACAAGTACATGTTGGTTCCTCCCTGCTGCCTTAGGCAAGGACCCCACGATATCTAATCTCTATTGAATGAAAGGCCAGGGGCTAGATATACAGTGCAAAGGGTTGGCCGGTTGGTGAATCATATAGCGTGCTTTCAACATTTGGCACATTTTCGTGTGTAGACTTTTGAGTCAGTAAGGAGTGATGGCCAGTAGTAACCTTTTCCCATTAACCAGTGGGCAAGGATATATACCCAGGGTGGTTCCCACAGCTTCCCCCAAATACCTTTTGCAATATTGCACTAGACTTCTCTTGTGATAGACATTTCAGGTAAGGCCCGGAAAAGGACTTCTTCTACAACTCTCTATTTATCAAGCAATACCTGGTTGATTTCATCAGTAGGCGCCTTACCTCTTTTCTATTGACTAGAGTGATCCTGTCCCTAAGTTAGTCGACTATCTCTTTCATCCACCCTCTCTGTTCTGGTAAGGTATGTACCCTTGGCCACTGATGCCCTCTGTCTCGATGATAGGCTAGTCTAGGACTTTTAATTCGACCTATAAAATCTCGTCTACTAGTGTCAAAGCTTGGTAAGCAAGGCCTTCTGCATTTTGATTGTCGGCTCTTGGCACCTTCTTGATACTCACTTTCTTAAAATGTCCAGCTAAGGACTTTGCTTCACCGAAATACGCTGCCATCGTCTCATCTCTAGCCTTACACCCCTTTTCCCACTGCTAGCAACTAGTTGGAAATTGTACAGTATATCTAATTGTTTCACCCTTAGATTTCTCACTGTTTGTAATCCTAAGATCAAAGCTTCATACTTAGCCTCATTGTTAGAGACCAGGAACTTGACCCTCACTGCCTTTTGTAGGATCAGGCCCTCTGGTGTTCAAAGATGGACCCCTGCTCTTGCTCTCGCCCCCGCCATGTTTAGAGATCCCTTAGCGTGCATTTGCTATGGTTTCTCCTTGTCTCTAGGTCCCTTCAGTGTGATGTTCTCAATGCTAGGTTCACATTCAAGAAAGAAATCAGCCAGGACCTATCTTTTTCTTGCTGTCTTGGGGTGGAAAGTGATGTCTATAGTACTCAAGCTCATAGCCCACTTGGTCATTTTGCTTGTCAAGTTTGACTTGCTGGTATCGCCTTCAAGGGATAAGTGGTTAGGACATGGATGGGGTGAGTCTCAAAGTAATGCAATAACGGTGTCTTTGCATGCATCAAAGCCAAGATCAACTTCTTTGCTATTGTGTATCTAGTCTCCACGCTATTAAGTGTCTTACTAGCAAATGCCACTGGCTTTTGCACCCCTTCCTCCTCCCTCAATAGGGCACTACTTATAGCTATAGCTAAGATCGCCAAATGCAAGTGTAGAATTTCTCCTAAAACATGTGCAGAGAGGGTTGGAATTTGTCTCAAATATTTCTTCAGCTCCTAAAGTGTGTCTGCCTGCTCTGTTTTCCACCTTATCCCTCTACCTCTCTCGATTGCTTGTAGAACTGGGACAAATCCCCATGTTGATGGGCCCCCGCAACTCCCCAGCCCGTTAACAAACGGGGAACAGGGTAGGATGGGGATGAAAATTTTCTCCGAAATTAAATAGGGATGGGGATTGTGTTCCCCAACCCGACCCGGTCCCCGAATATGTGTGTGTGTGTGTGTGTGTGTAGGATTTATAAAAGAAAAACACATCAACTTTATTTCTAGAGGATAGTAAAGGATTGTAAAAATTTATTTAATAATTTTAATTTTATTTTGCTTTTCAAATTTATATATGTTAAAATAGACATCTCAAAGGTTTGTTTAAAATTTTTTTCACAGAAAAATGTTGAGGATTTGATTTTTATGAATTTTTTAAAATGACTCTGCAACTTTGGGATTTTTAGTTTTTGGAGGAGATCAATCTTTCAAAACTTATTTGAGCTACCTAGAGATATCAAAAAATTCTGAAATTTGGTATATATTTTTGTCTTTGAGTCTAGTTTGATCCTACAAATTTTTGTAATTTTATAACTTAACTGGGATTTTTTTATGTATTTACAAATGAAGAGAGGTCAGTCCTAAAAGCTTTTGATAGAACTGCTAGACCCCAAAATATAAATTATTTTAAAATACCTTTTTTATTCAAAAAATTTTTAGATTTGACAAGCTTAAGGATAAAGGTGTTTACGATGTTTTTATAAAATTTTAGGTCAATTGGATTAATAGATTGATTATAAAAAAAAATTAGAAAATCAGTATTGCTCTATTTTAGATGCTTGAAAGTGAAGTTAATCAAAAGTTGATAAATTGTTAATACTTGTGGTTGCAATGTTGGAAAAAATGCTAAAATATAATTCAATAAAAAAAATGAAATTATTATATGTAGCTTGGGGTGGATTGGGGAGAGTAATGATTTAAAAAATCAGGGATGGGGATGGGGATGAATTTTCAAATTGTGAATGGGGATAGCCATGGCATCCCCGCCTCCACCCTGGCCCGAACCCACCTCTAATTGCTTGGAAGGGAAGGCCGGTATTTGTTAGACTATTTTGACATGAAGCGGCTAAGGACAACCACTCTTCCCATTAGTGTCTGAACCTTCCTCATATCTATCAGCTTTATAGTTTCCATTAAGGCCTGTATTTGTCATCGAGGAGCCTCTTTTAGACACTAAATTTTTTAGGCTTGATGAAGGAATAAAGATGAATATTGAGCAAAGAAAATGACCAGAATGCCCTTAGAGGTCAAGAAAGGAAAGGTGAGAGGGAGTTGGTGAAAGGTCTCGAAAACTAATATATAACTTAAAAAAATCACAAAAATTAATCCAGGAGGAATCTGATGATGAGTCGTATACCATTACGAGGCTACGAATATCTAATTTTCATAAAAATTTATTGATTATGAATCAGAGTTGAACTCGAAAAGTTATAAGCGATTGAATAGACAAATGTCAGAAGGACTGCATTGCAAAATTATAACATAGGAAGGGCTAAATAGGAATACATTGTTCACGTGTTATTGTTCACACATTACTGTTTATCCGAATCCCACATTGGTTTTTTATCACTTTTTCACTCCAATGAAAGCCTATATAAACATACCTTGGGCACACTTCTCAAGGCATCTAGAAATCCTCTCTCTCTCCCCCTCTAGGACACACTTGTAAGAATTCCAAGGAGTCCTTTCTAGTCTAATATTTTTGGATGTTTTATCTTGCTCTAAACCTGAAAAAGGTACATCCTGAGACCAGTTTTCTCTTCTCCCTCATGTTTTCTTCTTTATTTTTCTTGCTTAGAATTAAGCATGTTTAGGATTTATTTTTATGCTTAGAAGCATGCAAGGGTTATTATGAATTGTTCAAACCCTTATTTGTTTTGCGAGATGGATAAGCGTGTCGAGGTAAGTCCGTTATCCCTCATTTATCTAGAAACATGTTTAGAAATTTAATTTTCTTTGCAAATGCATAGAAATATACTTAGGAGCACATGCTTAGAATCATGCTTAGGAGTACATGATGAGAATCATGCTGAGGAAGACTTATATTTGCTTTAATGAATGCTAGGAAATAGCATAAAATAGGTAAGAATTACCATTTTGCTTTCAAGGGTACTTTCGGATGTTAAATTATTGAGGGTGACAATTTTGGTATTTTGAATCACCCAAAAATTTTTTAATTTTTATTTTGTTTTTGAAAAATATAAATTTTTAATTTTTTTAGATCTTGAAAAAAAAATTAAGGAATTATATTTACAAATATTTTGTTAATTATTTATAAAATAAATTAATCAATTATTTAAATAAGGTTAGTTCTGGACAGATTAAAAATAATACAAGGTTAGTTTAGTAATTTAATGTAGTATATCTAAGAAAATCAAGTTTTCATAAGGTGGAGGAGGGGAAAATTGATTGTTAAAATTTAAATAATCTTAATTCTTAAGAAAAAATTTTTCTTAGTCAAAAATTTCAACCAAACAACAAACTTAGGATTTCTAAGTAATCCTACGTATTTTTCTCTTTGTATTGATGTAACTAAACACACTCTTAGGGTTAAACTATATAATATTATAATTTGTGCATGACTGAGGTTTAACTTAAACCTTAAATTCCCTCCCCATTAACCTTAACCCGAACCCTGCATGAGAGTTTGATTGAAAAAAAAAAAAAAAATTCCTTTAACCCCTTCTAGTCGGGAAACTCACGTGAGAGAGACGTTTCATATTAAGTCAAACATTTCCTTTTCCTGGGGCCAAATTTCACACTAGGATGAGGCCCAATGTAAGTGCAACTAAAATTTCAATCCTAGTTTATTAAATATCCAAATAAAAGGCCCAAATTGATTCCAATTCATATTCCGTTATTTTAATCATACGGTTAACTGAATCAAGAATGTTGATGTGAGTCAAACTCAAATAAATAATTTGCTTGTAGTTTGTGAACTAGGCTTCGACCTAGTATAATCAATTAATTGTAATCTAATGGTCATATGAGCTAGACAACTGACTTGTGTAATTCAAGCTTTAATTATCGAGCCAAATTTCTAATCAACTCGTAATATAAGTGGCCCATTGACGTCACTGTAAAACCAAAATTGAACTCTTGAATTATAAATACAATTACATGAAACTTACTAAGATAAACTATTTCATCTGACAATAGGTTTACATGTGTATCCTCACGAGAAACCAGTAATTAGAGCAAGTTCAAATTATTGTTTTACCCTTACAATGATTTCTAGTTTTCTTATGACAATTGATGATAAGACTATCTCTACTTTCTATTTATAAATCCATAATAAATATAATCTCTATTCAGTGAAACTAATTCATTGAAGACTTAGCCAAGATTAATTATCAAGTACCTGTATTGCCATAAGTTGACATCCTCTTTTCCATATAAATTGTGATTCTATATCTGTGAATGTATTTACAACGCATACGGATACTTAACTTGCTAGCTAGTTATGATTTTGACATATAAGTCCACAATCTTACTCTCTATTCTAATTAAAGAGACTAGGACATGAATTACATAATCCATTTAAGTTTGAGATATACATTTCGTTATTGCTAGCTAGAGTGAGAATTTAGGTTTTCGTCAACGGCATTACTCTTAAACCTAATTTCACCTCGTCTTGTTCAATGCAATCCATAAAGCATAAGTGTTTCTACCCAAATCCAAAACTTATTTAAAACTAGCCATTCCCAATCGAGACACAAACACAATAACTTCATCCAAATAAAGTGTCCAACTAATATTCATTTAGTTATGAACAATAATGCTTTATTTTATTTGACTCATGGAACTTTTAATATTTTACTCAATGAAGCAATAAACAAAACTTTATATAAAGTATGACTTAAGTAATAAAAATGTCTCTTATTGAAAATTTGTTTTACATAAACACATGCTTTAAAGCCATGCTTCTTAATAGGTTTGGCTTAACGAACATCCATGCCTCATAGCTTAGCTAAAAGATTCCAAGGTCATCAGTCTTAATTTGCATCGAAAACCAATCTACGAACTTGTAAGTGATGATGATAACCTTACAAGCTAAGCGTTGAGATGGCCTTATGATTACGTAGTTGTTAGAATGGCACTCTTAACTCGAATACCACGACCCTAATGTTGATACAATCCATTGAGACACTTAATATGGAATAATGGGACAGTGAAAGCGAGTTATGTGAATTTCTTACAGCCTGGGTACAATTCTTGCTCAGCATCTTCCAATAACTTGAAAAATATCTTAGCATCATGATTTGAAACCTCATTATGTTCAGGTGCCATATCTTCAAAGGCATCAAGACCACCACCAACATCATTATCAGCCGCACCAAATGCACCGTGTAGCATCTCATGCATATTGTCTAATTGATTTACAGTTTCATTATTTGTATTTTCATCTATCAACCGAGCTCACATTGCATATCCATACATTGCCAGGGAACCCAATCTCTATCCCTTTGCATATCATATGCTCCCTAACAGTATCTCTATATGATACACATTGCTACAGTTTTTACCTGAACATTTGATCCTTCCACTTGGTGCATTAGTAAAAGCAAAGTCGAGGAATTTAGTCATGCCGATAAAAACGTTTGACTCACTCTTGACACATGAATCCAAACCTTACTCATACGATGATTGAATTCAATGCTATATGGTCGTGCTATTGGACTAAAATAATTACCAAATTGTGAGCAGTTTATGAAATAAAATTACGGGAGGAAGATAAATAATTACTCTAATTTGGTATTAATTGATTAGATTAATTATTGTTTAAGATATACCATGAACGTGCATAGAGCATTTATAGTTACATGCGCAAGACGTTCAAATTTCATTGTTAAGTTTTTAAAATTAAAATGTACAAAATATTAAGTATTTAATTCAACTTTTAATTTTTAATAAATATAATTTACCATCAAATATTTATTTAAGTATTTATTTATTTATTCAATTGAATAGTTAAATAATCAAAAAATTATTGAATTAATAAATGAAATACAATTTTAATAAGGGCACTTAATACGCTCATTGTCGATCTTAAGCTTTTTAAAGTAATATTTATTTGAAATTTCTTAAATGTTAAAAAGTTGACTATCATTAATTTATTAAACGTTAATTTATTTTTTATTTTTTATTTTTATCATGAAATCAATCAATGTTTTATAATTAATTATAAATATAGGCTCTTCATAAATTATTTATTAATAAGTATGAATTAAATTAAAATATAAATTCTAAAATATTTTAACTATTTAATTATATGTTTGATTGAAACAATTTTTACAAAATTTTATATTTATTATGGTGTGCTCAGGAAGCCATTACCTTACACATCCCGCACTAATTAATTTTCTCTTTTAAGATTTATAATTGGTATGCGATGTTATTATGGTTTCTTGGGCCATCCTCATGGACATACAATAAAATTAAAATGTAGACTAATAAATAAGGCTAGTGGGCATCAACTTAGTCGACTATACAAACATGAATTTTATGCGATTTTTATTGTTTACCTCCGGACACCACGTTGCCTCTCCCACAAACAAAATTATGCCTTGAAATGTTCATTAACAAAGAGCTAGACTCTTCCTCCTAAGTATCACAAATCCATTAGTTCCTAAATGATATGGACCTTAAATTTATGTAATGTTTCAACAAAGCAACTAGCTCTCGAAAGATACTATATCAAAATCTAATTACTTTTGCTAGCAATTCAGCTGGAAGTAAGTTGCATACCATGAAATCATTACGAACATAAATAGTTCTAAGCAACATATTACAGTTTCATACTAAATAAACCATCAAACTAGCTTATATCACATATTTGATATTCATCAATTAATATAAAAAATATATGATATTGAACATGCAAATATGCTTTCACAAGAAGAGAAAATTTAAATATCTCATAAAGAATGTACCTCGGACCTGTTATGATGAACCTTCCGCGAAAATAATTGTCTAAATAGTTGGAGCAAATTACAAAAACGAACGTAAAATGGAAAAGAAATATACTAAATGTTGGAATAAAAAAGTTTTAAATTTTATGAGTTATGAATTCTAATTATGCATGAGTTACAAAATTCATTGCATGAGTTACATAGTTTGATTTCATTTGTAGGTTACATAATTTATTAAGCACATTATGTTCTAGGAGTTACACTATTAATTATATAGGTTACAATGTCTATGACACTAGTATATAAGGAGGTCTTTAGGTTCCATTTTAGTGACATATTATCAAAGCCATAATTCCCCATTTTCATTTTCAAAATTCTACAATTTTGCAACTACGACTTGTAAGACTGGTTCATATTCTTTCGGTGATCGTGCTCATCGAGAAGAATGGCTGAGAGCTATTGGTTTGTATCTTGGAGCCCTTGAGGATCGTCTTTTACCCGCACGAAGGGAATGACTCTTTGGCTTTAGATTGTTAGAAAATATTATTAATTCACCAAATAACACATGCTTAACCAATATTATTTTAAATATATTAAATAAACAAATAACAAAATAAATAAAAAACATAAAAAATATAAAAGCAAGTTAGAAAATTATGGCCTGTGCTATGAGAGGCACGCGTAAAGCGTTATTGGCTCACTGTTCTAGGTTTAATTTCGGCTATTGAACCAACTAGTCAACCTAGTGAACCATCTAGTTAACCTAGCAATACATCTACAACCCAAGAAGCCTCTAGTTCCACTTCTACTTCCACAACTCAAATGTCAAAAGAGGAGATAGATTATTATTGTCACAACAGAATATTAAGTGCTTTATCAGATCATCTCTATGATGTTTATGAAACTACCAAAAATGCCTTAGAATTGTGGAACACTCTTGAAGCCGTTTATGGGATAGAAGATACTAGTCTAGATAGATTTGCTATTTCAAATTTTAATCTTTATAAAATGATAGATTCTAAGCCTATTAGAGATCAAATTCATGAGTTCCAAGAACTTTTGAGAAGAGTTGAGAAAAATGGTACGGCTCTTAGTGAAGATTTTAAGGTGTCATGTTTAATAGAGAAGTTACCTCCTAGTTGGTCTGATTTTTCCAAATCTTTAAAACATAGACAAGGAACTCTTTCCATCACACAAGTGATTAACTCACTTACAATTGAAGAAAATAATAGAGTTGGTACTTTTAATCAAATTGAAAGTACTAACGTAAACTTAGTTGAAAACACAAGGAATTTCAAGAACAATAAGAGAAATGGTTTTCAACCTATAAGAATAATCAACATAATAGGTCTAAGAGTTCTAAAGGCAAAGGGGATAGGATTTGCTATGTTTGTGGAAGGTCTAATCATGTGGCAATGTATTGTTTTTACAAAAAGACAGAAGCCTACAAACATAAGCCCAAACAACATCATAAAGATCAAAAGAATCAAGTACATGTCTTGGAAGAAGGAAGTCCAAGTAAACCAAATGAACCTCTCATTAGGTATAATAATTCTAATTCTTTGAGTGTCAATTTTACTTATGAAAATAATGAATGGTGGTTAGATTCAGGCGCGAATATTCATGTTTGTTCTGATAGAAGTTATTTTAAAAATTATCAAAACTCAAGTGGAGGAAGCGTGACCCTAGGCAATAATACTACCGCACAAGTACTTGGGATTGGAGATATTGAATTGAAGATGACCTCTGGAAGGACTTTAATTCTCAAGGAAGTGCGTTATGTTCCTGAAGTGAGAAGAAATCTTGTTAGTGGGTCTTCTTTAGTTCACAAGGATACAAAATTGTTTTAGAGTCCAATAGAGTTGTAATCTCTAAAAATAATGTATTTGTGGGTAAAGGTTATGTTTGTGATGGTTTATTTAAGTTGAATAATTTTTCAAGATCTAATAAAGTTTCAAACGTTTTTAATATTGAAACTTCTAATATTTGGCATTGGAGACTTGGACATGTATCGTTAAAGAAAATCAAAAGAATGATGGATCTTGACTTAGTACCTAAAGCTATAATTGATTTTAAACACAAGTGTGAGATTTGTGTTCAAGCTAAACAACCTAGGAAGCCTTATAAGTCGATTGAGAGGACAACCCAAGTTTTAGAACTTATACATAGTGATGTTTGTGATTCTAATCGACCACCAACTAGAGGAGGAAATAGATACTTTGTAACATTTATTGATGATTGTTCTAAGTATTGTTATGTATAATTGATTAAGACTAAGGATGAGATATTTGATAAATTCAAAGTATACAAAAATGAGGTAGAAAATCAATTAGATAAAATAATTAAGAAGCTTAGATCTGATAGAGGAGGTGAGTATACTTTAAGTGCTTTAAGTATTTTTTGTGAAGAGAATGGTATTATTCATGAGTTAACTCCACCTTACTCACCACAATCTAATGGGGTTGTTGAGAGGAAAAATAGAACTTTGATGGATATGGTGAATTCTATGTTGTTAAGTTTTGGTTTACCAGATAATTTGTGGGGGGAAGCAATATTATCTGCATGTTTTATATTGAATGGAATAATGATTAAGGATTTAGAGAAAACTCCTTATGAAATTTGGAAAAGAAGAGTTCCTAATCTTAATATCCTTAAAGTGTGGGGGTGCTTAGCTAAGGTTGGTATACCTGAGCCTAGGAGAAAGAAAATAGGACCAAAAACAATAGATGCAGTTTTTATTGGATACGCCCAAAATAGTAGTGCAAATAGATTTTTAGTTATAAATTCTGAAGTTAGTGGAATATCTAATAACATAATCATAGAAGCTAGAGAAGCTACTTATTTTGAAGATATTTTTCCTTTTAGAACTAGAGTTCAAAAAAACCATTTGTGGTCCATCTACTTCAATTGATAATGAGAAAACACTTACTAATTTATCAGTTGATGAATCACAAGTTGATCCTAGGAGGAGTAAAAGACCTAGGAAAGAAAGAATTTTGGAGAAGAATTTTATACTTACTTGGTGGAAGGAGATCCTAGTTCTTATAAAGAAGCTGTAACTTCCATTGATGCACCTTTTTGGAAGGAAGCTATAAATAGTGAATTTGAATCTATAATTCAAAACAACACTTGGGTTTTAATGGATCTTCCACCTGGGAACAAAGCAATAGATTGTAAATGGGTCTTTAGAAAGAAGTTGAAATCGGATGGTTCTATAGATAAGTATAAGGCAAGGCTAGTAGCAAAAGGATTTACACAAAGAGAAGGAATATACTATTTTGATACTTACTCACCAGTTTCTAGTATCACAACAATTAGGATTTTGATAGATTTAACATCTATACATAATTTAGTTATTCATCAAATGGATGTAAAGACCGCTTTTCTAAATGGAAATTTAGATGAAGAAATTTATATTAAACAACCTAAAGGTTTTATAGTGAAAGGACAAGAACACAAAGTTTATAGGTTAGTTAAGTCTCTTTATGGTCTAAAGCAAGCTCCAAAACAATGGCATGAGAAGTTTGATGAAGTATTTTTAAGTTATGGATTTATGATTAATGAACATGATAAGTGCGTATATTATAAAGAGATTAATGGAGCACACGTTATTTTGAGTTTATATGTAGATGATATTTTGATTTTTAGATCGAACTTGGAGATAATAAATGATGTAAAATCCTATTTGTCTAGAAACTTTGATATGAAAGATTTGGGTGAAGCAAATATGATTCTAGGCATGAGAATAAAGAAGACTTCTAAGGGTATTACTTTAGATCAAAAAAATTCTATTGAGAAAATGTTAAAAAAGTTTGGATACTTTGATTCTAAGTTGGTATCTACTCCTTATGATTCTAAGGTTGAGTTAAAGAAGAATCAAGGGGAACCAGTGTCTCAATTAAGGTATTCTCAAATTATAGGATCTTTGTTATACATAGCAAATAAAACTAGGCCTGATATATCATATGCAGTGGGTAAACTTAGTAGATATACTCATAATCCTAGCAAAGAGCATTGGCTTACTTTAGAAAGAGTGTGTAAATATCTTAAAGGAATAACTGACTATAACATGTCTAGCTTTCATCCAACAAGTCGAGTGTTAGATACATTAGTGTCGAGTGTCCGACATTATATACAAGGCCGTTATAGTTAAATATTATGCAAAAAGGCAAAAAAAACAAAGCTAAAACAAGCAACCTGCCAAAATACTTGACAAAACTCGACGCGCTCGATAGCGCTCGACACGATCATCTGACACTCGACACTTACATGTCGAGTGGTGTTGGATTCACAATCGACACTCGATATCAGTTTATTTTCGAAGACATCAAGTGTCGGATGATGAATCTGACACTCGACACTTACATGTCGAGTCGTGTCGAACGCTATCGAGCTCGTCGAGTTTTGTCGAGTGTTTTGAAAGGTTACTTGTTTTAGCTTTGTTTTTTTGCCTTTTTTTAATCATATTTAACTATAACGGCCTTGTATTTGCAAGTTGAAGCAAATGAAAAGTGAATTGTAGACAAAAGAGGATGTCGTTTAAGGGGTTATATTTAAGAATACAAATTTGATGGATTAAATTGATATAATTTTATAATTTCATTACGCACTCCGGGTTTAATTCCGGGTCCCCGGCCCCGGCATCTCTGCCCCGGTCCTGGCTTCGACCGGACAGAAAAATCGTACCCCGGCCCCGGCCAATGACCCTGGTTTTTCGAGTAATTCCCCGACCTCACATGACCGGATTTTCTGGGGCCCCGGCCCCGACGGGATTGTTTTGCTATCCCTAACTACAAAGAGTATCTAAGAAATTAAGTAATTACTTTTATAACTAGTTGGTTTTATCTATTCATATCACATATGCAAATCAACAAATTGATTTATGTCATTTTTCTATTAGCTTAATATCCAATAAATCCAATGAAAAGGGCATATGATAAATTTAGTTCTATTTTGATTGACTAATAAGTTATGAATCAAATTAATATTATAAATTTATTTATAAATTTTTCTATAAATTTAGTTTTATTTTGATTGATTAATAAGTTATGAATCAAATTAATATTATAAATTTATTTACATAATTATCTTAATTGATGTCATTCTAATTTGAAATTTATATACAAAGTTTAATTGGTTAATAATCAAACTATTATAGTATTATATTATAATATGAGGAGTACGTTCCTATTTGAGCTAGAGTTGAAAAATGAAAATTTTTTTTTCATATATACAATATGTTTACTTTGACAAATTAATTTAATCTACAAATTTTAAATTAAATGTGAATCAATATCTAAATACTTTATTACTAAACATATAGAAAAATTTTAAAAATTTATTATTTATATTATAAAGATCATATAATATTATCATCAAGTAGATAAATTTATAAATTTTTATAAAGAAAAAGAAATGTATTACAAATAATGTTTCATGATACATTTAGTTGCAAATATTGAAAATCAAAATATTTTATACCATCTAGAATGTATTCATAAAACCCATGATTTGTCAACAAATATTAAAAGAATGTATAATTGTTGGAAGTTCATAATTCATAATAAATTATTCAAGAATCTCTACAATTATAACATTCCATCTTCCAAATCATTTTCAACAACCTGTAAAAACAAAAAGAAAAAGAAAAGAAAAGAAGAATAATATTATTAGAATATTTCAAAAAGGAAAGAGAAAAGGCAAATTAGCATAATAGAAATGATAAATTCTCGATGTAATTATCTAATCAAGAAAATAATTAATACTTATTCACCTTATAAAAATCCTTTTATCAAATAACAAATCTTATATATATTGTCCTTCCTAAACTCTACTACTCTACCGAGTACAGAAACAAAGAAATAAATAATTAATCAATAGAAAAGATAACTTCCAAAGAAATCAATTTTTTTCCCAAGCCTACAGAACAATACCCTACTTCAGGTTCATATAGAACAATACCCTAATTCAAAAAATATAACTTCAAAAAGAAACCAATTTTCCAAGACCGTACCTCCGATGCAGCGATATGTATCTGTTTTTATATTGTCATTACATAAAAAGCATTACAACATTAAATGTGGCTAAACAAACAACATTACAATATTAATTAATATATCTCAACTAAGACAATATACTTCTTTTTCGATGGAAAACTATGAACTCAAAACTTTTATCCTCTTCCCTCATTCATAAACATTCTCCCCAGCCAAACACAAAATTGAAAAGTTTCATGACGCCAAGTTAGTTCCAAAATCACCACAATCTGTTTAGTATGCATAAAGACAATATACTTTTTTTTTCTATTTTACTCATAAAATAGCTAAATAACTCTTATTAAACCCAGTCACAACAGACCAAAACAAAATTCTACCACTAAAGCAGGCAAGGAAAGGAGAGGATTTGTACAAATTCCTACTTTAATATCTTACTAGGTTAAAAATCTAATGGCCTTCATATTGGAGTACCAAGTACGATAACCAGTAATAAAGAAATCAAAGTGTGATCCATAAAAAGATAAAAGCAAGGTCAATTCTTAACTTTCAACATAGTATACATAATTTGGGCTTCAAACTACCAAGTGTATTCAATTGTAATGGAATAGGCTATATTATTACTGATAAATCATTATGTATTGCCTCTATTGATGCGTTCGAAACTAGCAAGTATACTAGTCGCACAAGTAATAAAGTGATGAGTAAGATATCGTTCCCACGAGGATTGATTCTAATTGAATTTGTTATTTCCAGCAACAATTAACTAAATGGGGGGTTTTGTTGGTTGATTAACTAGATGAAAAACTGAATACTACGGTAATTAATGAATAACACAATGCAAACTTAATTGAAATGGGAATTAATCAATGATAGAAATCTGGTTAAGGGATCATTCTCCACCATAAGATATGGATTTGCGAATTAATTGTAGAATTATCATCCAATTGCACCATTGAAATTATCAACCGTAGATAACAATAAGCTCTGTTATCCCAATCTTTCCTTACTTTGTTGTTAAATAAAACAGGCTCTTTATTTAATCTCTATCCATTAAACAACCTAGAACAAGCTCTCTAAATTTAATTCAATGGATGCATTACGATAAGAAAGATAGGTTGATCTAAGCAATAAACACACAAGCTCGGATTATTTAACTTAGGTTATATTCTCCAATTGCAATCTCTGATCACAATTTTGCTACTAATGATTAGAAATTCAAGACAATTACGGATCAAGATTTCTAGTCTAGCAATAGACAATATCCAGATTATATCAGTTGGCCACCCAAATACAATCCAGCAAGCAATCATAAGCATTAAACATGGGAAAATACAAGCAACTTCAATTAGAGAATTGGATAACAATTCCTTGCACAATCAATTCACAAAAACCATATCTAGGGCTTTGAAATCACTCTCAACCAATTCAGATTTAGTTACACATATTCAGACAGAATACAAATACAATACAATATGGAGACATTCCAGAAAATGAAAGGGAAAGGGAAAACTTAGCAAATTTGATGAAATCTCTTAGGATTTGTAGTTCTTCCTCTTTCCAAGCCTTCAATCTCCTTCAAGAACTCCAAGAGATGAGAGAAATCCAAAGATGCAGCCTCCTCCACGTTCTCCCCTCTTCAAGTTATGAAATAAAACCCTAAAATGTGTTTAAATACTCTGCTACAGTAACGTGCTACAGTGTCCCGTATTATACATGCTACAGTGATGTGTGGAATTACATTTCTACACTTCTACACTGTTTTGATTACAACTTTCGGTACACTGAATGGATTCATAAACCGTAAATTTCTCCAAAAAAGTAGACTTCGAGAGCTTTTCAACGGTATATGATATGTCATCGGGTTCATTGTATATCAATACAATTAAATCCGAGAAGATGGTTGACTAGCAGAGGTGAAAATGAAGGGTTTTACTCCATTTTTGTGCAAGTTGCTCCAAAACTCCTACAAACATCAAAACCACACAAAAACATAAAAATACCAAGGAATATAGCAAAGAAACATGGACGAATTGATATGAAAATGATATATAAATAGACACTTATCATCTATAATCTTAAGTATCTATGAACCATAAACTGATTGAGGTTAAAGCACTTCCTACCTATTTATTACAAATATTTCATGCGTCATAAAAGGCATATTCCAAGGAGTTTTTTTTTTTTTCCACAAATAGAGATTTATAATCCCCAAGACAAACTTGTTAAATAAAGCACAACACTTACTTTATATTAAGAGTGCCATATTCTGTTTCGAAGCCAATAATTCCCTAAAAGGAAGAAAAAATAAGACGTTCAATTGGGCAGATAAGTTGATACTGAAACAAATATATGAAGTTAACCGAAAAAAAAGGAAAAGAAAAACAGGACAAAGTGCAGAACAAATAGCAAAGGGCAGGATAATCAATCGAGCAGATAAGTTGAGTTTTTATTTTTAACACTGAATAGAATATTTGATTGATTTTAAATTTTGTAAAGTTTAGAAATAATGTATGATTGATATTAATTTAAATGTTTTGATAAATGAGTATTTTCACAAAACAGTATTTTAAAGATGTTAACAAGCAAAAAGTTTCGCATTCATGAAATATCTGGATTTAATTTTAATTAACTCAAATATTGGAGGTATTGATGTCAATATCCTTATCTACAATAACAAATTTGAATCTCCGAAGACTCTTACTTGAGTTTCTCAACCCATGCTTTAGTTCCCTTTGCTGCACAAATAACATGAAGCTGCAACAATCAATCAAACCAAATCATTTCGTAAATTCAAGTTAAAACAAATGGATACAATTTAGTTGAAATTTAAACATAATGGTTTATTATTTATATTTTATTCCACATTAATTAAACAAATGTATATTTTGATAATTGTATCCCAATAAGTCCATCAAATGCGACATGATAAAGTGGGTGGTTCAGATAAAACCTATTCCTTTTTCTATGGTTTAGTGTAAAAGAATATATTGTGCGGAATTGTTGAAAAGGACTAGGGAAATGTCTCTTACTTGCCTATTGTATATGGCAACTTGCACTCCTTTTGAAATCAGCTCATCAACCTATAAGAGAAAACAAAGATAAGAAGATAATATAGTAGTGTAAATATTAAAATCAACTTGTACATGTTTGGCTGCAAGGAATATATCCTTATCACAACTTTATGAAAAGATAGCATAAACGAAATCTTTAAGCTTAACAAACCACTCAAAATGAGTCCCAGCTGAACTTTATCAACATCTTTAAAGATGGCCTAGAAGTCAAGTCAAGTATAGCAAACAAAAAAACATGCCCAAATTATTGACCATAGCACAGAATTAATTAGAAAATTAAAAGAGGAGGTTCTCTGTCTTTTTCAATTTTAAAAATCAACCTAAAACAATTAATCATTTTAATGGTGATTGAATCTTGACAATGAAGATTGAAGCATACATTGTAATATTCTAACATGCCCAAAAGATCAAGTAATATAAGTTGTGGTTTACCTCATTTATTCTTGGTCTCATAAAATCTCCTTTGAGATCTGAGAATACATTATCTGACTGGCCTCCCCATCTGCAAAAGTAGTAATTATACTTCAATACCAAATTAAATATAATGTACATACTTGTTTTCAGAGGTAGCGGAAGACTTATGTCACATTTTCTGGGATAATCTTAAGCTTCTTTTTAATTGCAATGTTCATCAAGCTATCAAGACCACCGTCACCTCCAGGAGTAGCAAATTTCAAGTAATTAAGGTATCTTGAGTACCTTTTCATTGCAATTCCTTGCGTTAACTCAGCAGCCGATAAAGATATGAGCTCCATACCCAAATCCAGTAGAAAATTGTAAAAATCCTGCATTACACCAATCCAGAACAAGTCAGTACACTATATAATTGTGCTGTTACAGATAACTAAAATGTTTAGTACCAAATAAAGAGGAAACAAATAAAAAAAATACGTAAGACAGAACTGCTACTGGCACTAATCACTCCCTCAAGTTCACTCCAAGAAGATGTGGCATCAACATAGTGACATCTTCAAGTTGCTGCTTAATTTTTAGAGCTAGACAATTTTCAGATAGCTGAAGATTTAGATTCTGTGATTAATTATCTAATTTTTAATTGTTCATCTAAATGTTGAATAACTATGCAGACCTATTTGATTTCTCTAAACTGTTTTTACCAAGCCGTGATACATCCTTACGAAGAGGACCCCATGAAAGCTGCATATTGAAATTTTAAAGAATATAAAAAAAAGAAGTTAAATTTGAATGCATACAAGCATTCCAAAATAGAGTTTTGGAATTAAACTATTTGAACAAACTACTTACCACAAAATCCTTTGTAGATATCCAACTATCTCCCAAAGCAAGTCCTACACAAAGAACAATAGAACTGGTCAGCTTATTGCGATAAAACAAAGCATTTTATTAATATAGATTCAGAGAACAATAACTTACCTCCAAGTTTGAGCTTTAATTTTCCAGCTTCTATGAATTTCAGAGCTGATAATCCCAGACTGGCTGCAAATTTTCCTCCATAGGACTCTGCCACTATGAACAGGGGACTATTTTGGAGTTTCTCATTTTTGTTAAATAGCCCCTCCAATAATGCAGTTAAATCAGTCACTGCTTCATCATCAGTTTTCACAAACAACTTTATATCCTCCACGTAACTGGATCCTGTTCCAATTGGGTTATCCTATATTATCACATCAAAACAACTAATGCATCATTAATACCAACGACTAACAAAATTCAAATCTTTTGAAGCATAGCCAACTCACTACAAACAAAGATCAGCTTTTTTCAATCATGTCGAATTCCTAGGCTTCATATTGGTGTCTAATGGTTCAACTTCTTCAAAGTTCCTAATCCCAATCCTGAAGCACCTATTTAACACACAAATAATCATATTTTGGTGATGAATTATTGTAAGAAATTTTCTTAACATCAAACTTCAGATTTTGAACATTCTTGATGGTAAATTTTGAATCTCTTTTTGTTTTTTTTTTTCACATTTATGCATTTTGATATTAGTTGCCAGTATACTCACAGGTCCGCCCTGCAACCAAAGAATGATCGGCCATGGCTTGGATGGATTTTTGACTCTATATAGACTTCTATACGACCACCAAAACATGTGTGCTTCTGTGTAACACAGTCCAAAGACAAATTCAACACATTTTCATTCAAAATTTTGTTTCCAAAAGAAAAATGAAAACAATCCTGATACAATTTTTCTCTGTCAAAGAAAAAGAAAGAGAGAAATGAATGAATATAACATAATTTGCAAATCATTAGCTTACTTGGTCTCACTTCAACATATCCCCACTCTTCTGATCCATCCCGAGTTTTCCTCAGAGTTCTAAAGTTACCATTAAAAGAAAAATGAATCACATCAAATTAGGTTTGAAATGAATCTAACTGTTAGGGTTCAAGTTTCAACTCATTTCGCAGTCGTGTCGAGGATTTCCCAGGCAGTAAGAGATCTCATGATATTTATATCCAAGAGCAGTTTCGACTTGATCAATGGAAGTGAGTTCGAATCTTTTGAGATCCTTAGTTGTGGGAGGTAGTCTGCTTAGCCATAGAAGAGACGTCTACTACATTGGAGGCTAGCAACGCAGCACAGTGAAGACGATTTTCTCCAAGACCTAAAGTTTGAGGGCAACCGGATTAGCAGGTTGTAGGGAAATTTTACGAAAAATAGTGTAGTGGAGGAGAGCCGTTAGATGAGAGGCTTAAGTTAAGTCCACAATCCGACGGTCTGTTGCGGCTGGACTACAGTCGGACCCCAATCTTTTACAAAGAATCTACCACTTTATATGACTTTTTTTAGTGTCATTTTTTTATCTAATTTTATTTCAAAACATGAATTAAGACTGAAGATAAGAAATAAAAAATTTCCGTTTTGACTATTTGAGAATATGCTCCAATTTTTATTCTGAATATAATATTTAAAACTGAAAAAATGTCACATGTTCGTTAAAGTCCATTTTACAATATACAATAAACAATCAAAATAATGCTTACGATAATAAACTAGTAAAAGAAAATGAAACTAACTCAAAATTGTATAATAACATTGATCATCGAATCCTAAAAAAGGGAGAAAATAATATAGGAGAAAAGGATTATTACCTGTCCTCTAAATGGAATTCAAATACTATAATAAACTAGTAAAAGAAAATAAAACTAACTCAAAATTGTATTATAGTATTGATCACCAAATCCTTAAAAAGGGAGAAAATAATATAGGAGAAAATAATTATTACCTGATCTCCGAATGGAATACCAAATATTGGCGACCTTTTTCGGAGCATTTCTCTAATTCTACTCCTTTTTCTATTCTTACTTTCATGTTTAATAAGGGAATCTTGAAAATATCTTGCTTGATTCCTTACATCCACATCGTCGAAAATAGGAATAACCATTTGTTTATTTTCATTCATGCTTTTAGCATTTTGAACAATTTCATCTAAGCACACCACAAGAAAATAGTATTTTAGTCATGATAAAAATGGTTGCCATAGCAAAGATGTTTGGTCACAAAAGAGAATTAGTGACCAAAAACCTCTTATCCCAATTTAATCACTAATTATTCTATGTTCTCACAAAGAATAATTAGTGAGTAATACAAAATTGTGGTTGCTAATTACCAATTCTATTAATAACTATAATTTTGGTCACTAAAGTTATTTGGAATCTGTGACCAAAATATTTGTCATTGCAATATGAAAAACATGGTTACTAAAATCAATGGTCGGCCACTAAAACTATAAGGTTGGATTTTCGTTTGCAAAGTATTAGTGAGGAAAGGCTTTAGCTACGGTGCACTAGTTGTACCGGTGTAGTTTTCAAAAATTTTGTAAATTTAGTGTAAAAGTTGTAAATTTTTGTATAAAAATTATAAATGTAAAAAAAAAAAGTTGTAAATGAAAAATTGTACAACTATTTTCAATTTTTTGTAAATTAGTGTAAAAGCTGTAAATCATTATATAAAAGTCATAAATGTAAAAAATTATTCATTTACAACTTTTTTTTTCATATTTACGATTTTTATACAAGGATTTACAACTTTTACACTATTTTTACAAATTTTGAAAATGGTTGTACGGTACAATAGTTGTACCGTAGCATGATGCGTGAGGAAATGGATACAAAATGTACATTTATTAGTAATGTTAAGATATAGAGTAATGCTACTCTTACAAATTACTTATTCAAACTCATCTATACAAACTGACGTGGCATGATGTGACTTGATAAATAAATGCAGTGATTTGGTAAATATATATTAATAATAAATGTTACATTAATTAACATGAGTGATGTAGCGATCATATAGGGATGCCACATCAGTTTTTATATGTGAGTTTGTATAAGTAGTTTGTATGAGTAGCATTACTCTAAGATATAACACTAATTGTATATATTTGATCACTAAAGTTACTTCCATTTAGCCATGCCAACGTTGTCACTAAATATTCGAATTATCAATAAATACATCCCTCTTTTAGAATCAAATATGTGGTCACTAGAAGAGTATGCTTCATCACTAAAATTAACTTTTTTAGGAATTAAAGCTGTTTTTCACTAAAGGATCAATCTTCATTACAAACCGTATCACTTTTTCGGGATCAACGATTTGGTAGTTAAAAGATTATGTTTCAATACTAAATATATCACTTTTTGAATAAAAAATAAGGCACTAAATAATTAGGTGTCATCACTAAGTATGTCACTTTTTTGGAATCAATGATGTTGTTACAAAATGATTACATGTTATCACTAAATGTGTTTTCTTTTTTGGAAGTGGTAAAGCTACTATGAGATCTTGGATTCGATTTCTCACAAAGGTTTATCTCATGATTTAAGTGGGAGACCGTGACAGTGGATTATGGCTGTGCTAATCTCTGCCAAGGATTAGTTGAGGTATGCGTAAGTTGGCCCGAACACTTCGGTAAAAAAAAATGAGAGATACAGTCACTAATTAATTTAATTGACTCATTAAGAGTACTTTGATTTAGCAATATGAAGTTGGTAAGTAAATCATTGCCCTTCATCACTAAAAGCCTCTTACTTTGGAATGCAATGGTTACTAACCATCCATGTTTGGTTAATAAATGTATCCTATTTGGTGACGCAAATTAACATAACTCATCACTAATCTCACTTTTGCAATAACTTGTTAACTTTTTTTCTATTACTAAATTTTACTTCTTTACTAATATAAATTTATTTATTGAGTTAATATAATTTATCAAAAGAAATATTATGAGTAATAAAAATTTTAATCGTTATTTTTATGGGTCATTACAATTAAAAATTAGAGTAGCTGTATCTACTCAGAGTTCAATATATTGAAATTTTGATATAATACAACTTGATATTCTGAGAAAATGCATATAGATAATACAAATAAAATTAACTATTGACACAAATGATCTCATGCAATCTCTCAACCCTCAAAAGAAAATGTTGAATAAAGATAGCATAAAACTTAATAATTATCTTTGCTTTATAAAATATATTGGTGTTAACGTAAACATGTGACATGCACATGTTCAAATTTTTGGTTAACTTGTGATAAAAGTAAGAAAAGTATTTTGATTTCTATTTTACTGTTTCTAGATAATTATTATAGGAAGTATTTTGATTCACAATAAATATCTCTCTAAATCAAGATAATATTTCTTGTATCCTAATCAAAATAGGAGGATAGTTAATGTGTCCTTATTACTTTAGGAGATTAACTATAAACATTTCCTATTTTATCCTAATCCTAATGTGATATTGATTGAGATCCTTACAGGACTTTTAGGAAGATTGCATCAAGACCTCTCAATATATAAAAAGTCGGCATACAGAATAGAGGGTGAGTTTTTTGCGGAGGAGAGATTTTTGTTGTTGATCACGGCATTCCATTACTTCATAGAAGAAAGCTTTGACGCAAAGGAATGTCTCTATTACTTTGAATTATTGAGTCTTTGTTCTCATGCATGAGAGTAAAAATCGTACATGATTTGTTGATTAAGTCTGAGTGATAGGTGTCTATTTATGTATCATTTTCATATCAATTCATCTATGTTTCTTTGCTATAATCCTTGGTATTTTTATGTTTTTGTGTGGTTTTGATGTTTGTAAGAGTTTTGGAGGAACTTGCACCAAGGTGAAGTAAAACCCTTCATTTTCACCTCTGCTAGTCAACCATCTCTCTGATTTAATTGTATTGATATACAATGAACCGGATAACATGTTATATACCGTTGGAAAGCTCTCGAAGTCTATTTTCTAGAGAAATTTACGGTTCATAAATCCATTCAGTGTACTGAAAGTTATAATCAAAACAGTGTGAGAAGTGTAGAAATGTAATTCCACAAATCACTGTAGCATGTATAATACGGGACACTATAGCAGGTTACTGTAGCAGAGTATATAAACACATTTTAGGGTTTTATTTGAATAACTTGAAGAGGGGAGAACGTGTTAGGAGGCTGCATCTTTGGATTTCTCTCATCTCTTGGAGTTCTTGAAGGAAATTGAAGGCTTGGAAAGAGGAAGAACTACAAATCCTAAGAGATTTCATCAGATTTGCTAAGTTTATCATTTCCCTTTCATCTTCTGGAATTTTTATGTATTGTATTGTATTTATGACGTTTTTAAACATGTGTAACTGAATCTGAATTGGTTGAGGGTGATTTCAAAGCCCTGATATGGTTTTTGTAAGTTGATTGTGTAAGAAATTGTTATCCAATTCTCTAATTGAAGTTGCTTGTATTTTCCCATATCTAATGCTTATGATTGCTTGCTGATTGTATTTGGGTGGCCAACTGAATATAATCTGGTTGTTGTCTATTGCTAGATTAGAAATCTTGATCCGTAATTGTCTTGAATTTCTAATCATTAGTAGCAAAAATTGTGATCAGAGATTGCAATTGGAGAATACAACCTAAGTTAAATAATCCGAGCTTGTGTGTTTATTGCTTAGATCAACCTATCTTTCTTATCGTAATGCATCCATTGAATTAAACTCAGAGAGCTTGTTCTAGGTTGTTTAATGGATAGAGATTAAATAAAGAGCTTGTTTTATTTAACAACAAAGTAAGGAAAGATTGGGATAATAGAGCTTGTTGTTATCTACGGTTGATAACTTCAATGCTGTAATTGGATGACAATTCTATGATTAATTCACAAATCCATATCTTGTGGCAAAGAAGGATCCCTTAACCAGGTTTCTCTCATTGATTTTTTTCACTCAATGAACTTTCTGTTTTGTTATCTTCATTTGCCATTCTTAGTTCATTAGTTAATCATTCAACAAAAACCCCCCCTTATTAGTTTATTGTTGCTGAAAAATAACAGAATGCAATTAGAATCAATCCGAGTGGGAAAACGATAGCTTATCATCACCAGTATACTTGTGCGACTAGTATACTTGCTAGTTTCGAACGCATCAAGTTTTTGGCGCCGTTGCCGGGGATTGATTTTCTAATCAATTTGTTATTTTGTTTTTACTACTGATTCTTGATTGTTATTTCCTGATTGTTTGTGTTTAGGTTTTTATGTCCGAGGGAGAAGCGGATCAACGACTTAAGAGAATTAAGGAGTTTCTCCAATCCTCGAATTTAAAGCTAAATCGGCTAAATCGGTCAATTTCAACTCCACCTCCAGAATTTACCTTGCACGACATACTTCCCTCCCATCTTCTTGCAGTTCAATCAAATCTGAATCGGAAGCAATGGCGATGGAAAACGATCAGACTCTTAAGGAGTTAGCGGCTCCAATTATTGATCAACAACCGCTATGCATAAGCACCAATTTTAAGATAGATTTTGAACTTAAATATGGACTGATTCATCTCTTGCCTACATTTCATGGTTTTGCAGGAGAGGATCCGAACAAACACCTCAAAGAATTTCATGTGTAATGCTCAAGTATGAAGCCAACCGGCGTTTCTGAAAACAAGAGCAAATTAATTGAGAGCTTCCGATTCTCATAGGCAGATTCGGCAAAAGATTTGGGGGGGGGGGGCTATACTATCTACCACCAGGTACCATTACCAATTGGAATGAGATGAGTAAACTCTTTTTGGAGAAATACTTTCCAGCCTCGAAAGTTACAAATATTAGAAAAGATATTAGTGGCATTCGACAACACAATGGAGAATCACGTCATGAATATTGGGAGAGATTTAAGAGGTTATGTGCTAGCTGTCCAAACCACCAAATTAGTGATGGACTCCTAATTCAATATTTCTATGAGGGTCTCCTACCCATGAAAAGGAGTATCATTGATGCTGCTAGTGGTGGAGCACTAGTTAAATAAAACAACGAACGTTGCCAGACGTTGATTAGTGACAGGCACGAACTCCCAACAATTCAGGCAGTCCAATTTGAGCCCAACTAAACAAAAAGAAATAAATGAGGTAATTACTTCACAATTGAACAACACTTTGTGAACTTACCTCCTCTGTAAAAACTGGCTGTAGGACATATGCAGCAATCTTATGCATGTGGAGTATGTTCTGCCATGGACCATCCAACCGACATGTGTCCAACTTTGCAAGAAGGAGATACAGAACAAGCCAATGCCATGGGTGTATTTCCAGGACAACTAAGGCAAAGGTATGACCCTTTCTCCAATACTTACAATGCTGGATGGAGAGATCAACATAATTTAAGATATGGGAATCATCAACCAATTGCCCCAAATGCCATACCAAATCGACCACCAGGTTTCAATCAACCAAGGGTGCAGCAACCATTTCAAGCACAACCACAACCAGCACCACAACCAGCTCCATAAAATTCAGGTATGCCTCTCCAGGATATGGTT
>SNVD02008312.1:0-33674 GCA_013180625.2 Boswellia sacra | reverse complement strand
AAATGGCTAGGACCATGTTACTTGAAAATAATTTGCCAAAATATTTTTGGGTCGAAGCCGTTAATACCGCATGCGTTATAATCAATAGAGTCCATATTAGAGCTTTAATAAAGAAAACTCCTTATGAACTTTGGAAAGGAAGAAAACCCAACATTGGATTTTTTAAAGTTTTTGGATGTAAATGTTTTATTTTAAACACCAAGGATAACCTTGGGAAATTTGATGCAAAAGTCGATGTTGGAATTTTTGTTGGCTACTCCAACCATAGTAAAGCATATAGAGTTTTTAATAAAAAGACTCTTGCTATTGAAGATTCTATGCATGTTGAATTTGATGAAACTAATGTGATTTCTTCAAAGAATTTAGATAATGATATTGTTGAGGTAGAAAATCAAATCAAGGAATCAAGGCTTGATGAAAAGAGCCAAGATGAATTGCAACTTCAAAAAGAAAAGCTTGAGGAAGTAATTGATTATTCTCAAGATTATCAAAGGAATGAAGGTATGCAAAAGCTCACCCTAAAAGATCTCATTATTGGTGAACCATCACAAGGTATGAGAACTAGATCTTCTTTTAGGAACTTTTGTAATCATTTTGCTTTTGTCTCTCAATTTGAACCAAAATCTTTTAAAGAAGCCAAAAATGAGGAAAGTTGGATTTTGGCTATGCAAGAATAATTGAACCAATTCGAGAGAAATCTTTGTTTGGGAATTAGTCCCTAGACCCAAATATTACTAAACCCCTTAGTCAAGATAGATTTTGTATAATTAGAAGAGAATTAGGCATGTTGGATATGTCTTAATTTTGCTTTAATATGATAATCTTTGAATGATAGCATATGTTAAGGGGGAGAATATATTTAGGGGGAGTAGTTAATTTGATTACATCTTTTTGATGATAACAAAAGGGGGAGAAATAATTGGATTGCTTATATTCATAACAAGTGCCATTCTTTTGTTTATTCTTGATTTTATTTTCATTCTTTATTTTAGATATTATTTGAAAGCAATCAATGGTTTGTCATCATCAAAAAGGGGGAGATTGTTAGCCCTAAGGCTACATGATAAATTTGATGATAACAATACACATTGATTCATTGTGATTTACTAACATGTTTATTTATGTGCAAGAGTAATATCATTGAAATAATTGTAAAATCAAGAAGAGGCTTATTAAAATGAAGTGTTGAAGCTAAGGAGAAGACTACATGTTAAAGGGACCAAAGTTTAAGAACAAGGTTTGATTCAAGGAATGTGACACATGAGCAATATTCAATCAATTGGTCATATAATTCTCTAGAAATGTCCAAATAACGTGATTCTTGATCCTTTGGAATGCTTGCTCAATTTATAACATTTCATATGTTTTAAATAAATTCAAATTTCAAGTGTAAGGTTGTCCAAATCATCATGCAATTTGAAAGACAAATGGATGCAGCTGACATGAGCACCGAACACTCTTTTGGACATATCTTGAGCTAGAAAAATCAAAATGACTTGATTCTTATGGCATCAGAAAGAGCACTTAATGAACCACATTTCATATGTTTTGAAAAAATTCAAATTTCAAACGGAAGGCTGACATAATTGACATGAAATTCGGTGGACTGACACAGAGAAGAAAAATCAACTCATTTGAGCACCGAATGATGTTTTGTCCATATCTTCAGTTAGAGATATCCAAATGACTTGATTCTTGTAGCATTGGAAAGATAATTCAATGGAGCAGATTTCATATTCTTTTAAGAAATTCAAATTTCAAACAGAAGGCCAACATAATACACATGCAAGTTGGTGGACTGACACATGGAAGAAAAATCAAGTCACATGAGCACCAAATGGTTTGTTGACCATATCTTAAGCTACAGATATCCAAATGACTTGGTTCTTGATGCGTTGGAAAGCTTATTTAAATGTTCAGATCTTTTGTGTTTTGAATATTTTCAAATTTCAAAAGGAACATTGAAAAAAATGGCATACAATATTACGGTTTTTATGGTAGGCAGAAAATTTGGAGATGGTGTCTTCACTTGATTAAGTTCATCCCACTTGCCTATAAAAGGAGCCCTTCTCCCATGCATTCAGCAAGAAGAAGAGAAGAATCTATCAAGCCACAAATAAGAGAAATATCAAGTTTAGAGAGCTTTTATATTCTTTATCTACTCTTTGAAGAGAGTTGTACTTTTGTTGTAAAAATTATCCTTGTTCTGGTATTGTGGTGAGAGTGAGATATTCTTGTAAAAGATAATAGTTATCCTTGAGAGAACTCTTGTTGTGTGTTATCAAGAGTTGAAGGAAGTTGCCTTGGTGAGGTTGTTCATCAAGAAGAGCTCTTGGTGTGGTGTTATCAAGAGTTAAAGAAAGTTGCCTTGGTGAGGTTGTTCATCAAGAAGAACTCTTGGTGTGGTGTTATCAAGAGTTGAAGGAAGTTGCCTTGGTGAGGTTGTTCATCAAGAAGAACTCTTGGTGTGGTGTTATCAAGAGTTGGAAGATAAAGTCTTGGTGAGGTTGTTCATCAAGCAAGTTGTAAAGATTTCTACACCTTAGTGGAAAGCTTAGCTCGTGGAGCTAGGAGCCCGTGGACGTAGGCAAGGTTTGCCGAACCACGTAAATTGAGTTTGCACTCTCTCTATCCCTATACTCTTTACATTTACTTGCACTTGTGATTGTTCATTATTGCTATTCTCTTGATTACATCTTAGATCACTTCTAATTTCATCTTCTTCACCTTTATTCTCAAAGAAAGAGTGAACTAATTTTGAACTTTCAAGAAAAGTTTTCTAAATCCGTTTTGATAAATAAAAACCCAATTCACCCCCCCTCTTGGGTTGCCATACCTGGGTCAACACTTGATACAACTCTTGAAGAGAGAAAAAGATTTGACATTAAACCAGTTTAGTTTATGCTTAGAATAAGCATGTACAGGTTTTATTTTGATGCTTAGGAGCATGTTTAGGGTTTAATGAATCGTTTAACCCTTTTGCTTGTTTTGCAAGATGGATAAATGTGTCGAGGTAAGTCCGCTATCCTTTCTTTATTAGAATCATGTTTAGGAATTTAATTTCCTTTATGAATGCTATGAATCACGCTTAGGAGAGCATGATTAGAATTATGCTAGGAGAATTTATAATTGCTTTGAAGCATGTTAGGAAGTAGCGTAGAATAGCTTGGATTGGGCCTAGAATAGCCTTATTTGATTTTGATTGTTTGACTCAGGCTAGAATATGCCATGATAACCACGTTTAGGCTAGAAATACCATTAATTAATATGAATTATGCTACATTAGCAATTGCCATGATAGAATTATCGAATCTAGGTCGAAGTGCCATGATAATAGATTATGGCCTTGTATTATTATTGAATATATCATGAAAGGAGCTTAATAGATGTTGGATAGACTCACATATGATGGTGAGGAATTCATCATCTAATAGGTTTCACATTGATTATGGAGAGTATGATTCATATCAATATATGAAATATTTCATTTGAAGTATCTAAAGTATAATTATTTTGTTGTAAAATAACAAGTGATGTAATCCCCTTCCCTTTCCCCCATGTTTGATAGAAATGTCATCCATTCTCCTTCCTATTTCTATGTATGAATATATAATTGCTATGATTGAATAATCACCTCACATATTTAAATGAAGATAAAAATGGAATGTGTGTAATAAAATCAATAACTTAAGTGGACTGTAAGTTCATATGAGATATTCTTATTCGGTATACCTTAGTGGAGACTGGATTTTGATCCGAGCGAGTCGAATGACTTATACTAAACTTCCCCAATCTATCTGTAAAGGGATAAGGCAGTTTAGGTCCTAAAGTAAGGGCAACTTACCAGCAAATGGTGACAATGCTATTCCATGATAAGATGCTTAAGGAGATAGAAGAATATGTAGATGACATGTTGGTGAAATCTGAGACTCAAGATGGTGACTTCGAAGCATTAGTGAGAATCATAGAAAGGGTTAAGAAGTATAAGCTACGATTGAATCATAAGAAGTATGTTTTTGGAGTTATCTCAGTGAAAATGTTAGGGTTCATAGTTGGCAAGAAGAAGGATAGAGGTAGATCCCGACAAGGTTAAGACGATTATGGAGATACCATCACCCAAGATCGACGAAAAAGTTCAAGGGTTTCTTAGGAAGATCTAATATATCAGACGGTTCATCACTAGATTGACAATAGTTTGTGAACCAATCTTTGGACTCCTAAAGAAAGATCAACCAGTGATATGGGGTGATTAGTACCAAGAAGCACTTGAGAAGATTAAGAAGTATTTATAGAATCCACTAGTTTTGAGATCGTTGAAACCTGACAAGAATCTAATTCTTTTTTTGGCTCTTGAAGAGGAGGCCATTGGCGCTATGATAGCAAAAGAAGATGAGAATGGTATAGAGCATGCCATCTACTGTCTTAGCAAGAAGTTGCTACAGTACAAAATGAAGTAAAGTTACGTGGAGAAGACGTGCTTAGTCATGGTATGGCTCTTGAACAAGTTAAGGTACTACTTTTAGTCCTATAAGATTAAGGCTATCTTAAAGGAAGAACCAATGAAGTACCTATTTGAAGCACCATCATTCGTGGGGGAGCTAGCAAGGTGGTTATTTAAGTTGTTAAAATTTGACATTGAGCATGTCACCAACAAGATGGTGAAATGAAGAGTAGTAGCAGAATTCTTGGCCATGAATCTAGTCAATGATGATGAACCACGGGAATTTGATTTTTCTAATGAAGATCTAGGGGTAATCTCAGTAGTAGGATGAAGGATGTCCTTTGATGAAGCTATCAATGGAAACAGTGCTAGAATAGGAGTTATTATAGTATCACCAACTAAAGAAATCATTCCCTTTGCTAAGAGGCTGGAGTTTAGAGTTACTAACAACATGGTTGAGTATGAAGCCCGTACCGTTGGGTTAGAAATCATGATTGCAATGGGCATCAATGAAATAGAAGTGTTGGGAGATTCGAAGCTAGTCATCTCTTTAGCCAATGAAGATTGGGATCTTAGGGAAGGAAGACTCAAATTGTATCTTAAGAATATTAGAAGGTTTATTGGGAGGTTCAAGCGGTGTTCTTTTACCAATCTTCTTGGAAACGAGAATCAAATGGGTGATGCTTTAGCTTCTTTGGCATCAATTTGGGTGAGTACTCAAGAGCTGCTTGTAAGGCCAATAGTGATATCACAAGCATGGGGTCCTTGCTATATAGAGCCCTATGTAATAAAAGTCCAAATGGATGAGAAGCCATGGTTCTATGATTTGAAGAGATACTTAGAAGAGAGGATTTTGTCTAATGAGGCTAATGAGAAAGACAGGCTGTACTGCCAAGGTTAGCCCAACAATTTACTTGTCGTCAAGGAGTGATGTATAAGAGAATGCCATAATGGATGCAATTGGGATGTGTAGATGAGAAAGAAGCTAGAGTGCTTATGGACGAAATCCATAATGGTGTATGTGGGCCATATATGAATGGGTTAATGCTTGTGAAGAAGATAATGAGGTAGCTTTTGCTAGCTAACCATGGAGACAAATTATGTCAAATTGTGAAAAGGTGTCACCAGTGCTAGATTAATGAAAATTTGATTCACCAACCACCCTTGGAGTTACAAGGAATGACAATACTGTGGCCTTTTGCTGCATGAGGCATTGACATTATAGGTGAGGTAAGGCTGTTAGCCTCTAATGAGCATTGATATGTGGTGGTGGCAATTGACTACTTCACCAAGTGGATAAAAGCTAAGTCCTACGGTAAACTGGGGGCAAAATACATGCTGAAGTTCATGGAGAAGAACATCCAATGCAGATTTGGAGTACCCCATCATGTCATGACTGACAATGGAGTTCATTTCTAGGCCGAGACGTAGGCCTTGTTTGAGAAGTATGGGATTGAACACAATAAGTCGTCTCCATATCGGGCAAAGCAAATGAGAAGTAGAAGCGGCCAATAAGAGCATCAAGAAGATGTTGGCTAAGATAGGACAATCATACAAAGATTGAGCTGAGAAGCTATTATTTGTGTTATTGGGTTATAGAACGACACCCACAAGTTTGACAGGCATGACGCCCTTCTCATTGGTGTATGGTTTAGAAGCGATCCTACCTATCAAGATAGAAATGAAATTAATAAGGGTTCTATTAGAAGCAAAAATTCCTGAAAGGGAGTGATTCACAATAGGTGTGAACAATTGGCCTTGATTGATGAGAAACGAATGAAGGCCAATATCATATACAACTATACCAAAAATCAGTTGCTTGAGCCTTTAATAAAAGAATAAAGGTGAGGAAGTTCAAAGAAGGGGAATTGGTCCTTACACAAGTAAAACCATTAGTGTTTGACCCGAGAAAGGAGTTTAAGCCCAAGTGGGAGGGCCTATTCATTGTGATAAAGGTCATGTCTGACAGAGCCATCATCTTATCAGACATGGAAGGGAATGAGTTCACTAAGCCCATCAACATGGGCAAGATGAAGAAAAACAATGTGTGAAAGTAAAAAAAAAAAATAAAGAGAGAGAGAGAGAGAGAGAGAGAGAAAGAGAGTATGAGAGGAACAATAATTAATCAAAAAACCAAAAATGGTTGATTAATGATAGGAGTTGTCACATTGTGCACATATTATTTGAAGAACAAACAGCTATACTTTTATTAATGAAATGAAATTATTTGGAAACAAATATGCCTTTGAAATGTCTTATCATTTTGCATGATAACAAAAGGAAAGCATCTACCATCTAAGCTAATAGTGAAACTGTCAATACCGTCTCTACCTCTTTGTTGGACTATGAATACACTCGCCATGTCGCTCACAACATTGTTTGGCTCGAATAGCAAGATCGGGAATGAAAGCTTGGAGGGTCACCTGATCTTTGTATAGGTCGTCTATCTCAAAATTAGGATCATTGAATAGATTCCTCTCGATGGTCTGACGTGGTCAAGAATGGTTCACATAGTCTAGACAATGAGCAAACAATGTCCCAAGACCAAAAGCAGTTGGTGAGTCCACGATCTTTTGCTTACATCCATACTATCGACTCTAGCAAGATCATAGAATGAACTGTGGGTGAAACGAGCCAAAGGCACTCACCTAATGTAGGTCCTGACTGTCACATGCTCCAACCTCCACCGTGGACAGTGCCAATGGATCTGAGTATTTGGAATGACTCGAAGCCAATCAATCCAAGAAGAACATCTCTCACGTCTCTTTTTGGTATGAAGTTGAGGGCTATAATGGGAAATATCCCCCTCAAGCAGTGCTAGAATAGACAGCCTCTCTTATAACCAAATCTTAAAAAAAAAAGAGAGAAAGAAATAAGAAAATGCTAGCTAAGTCGAAAACCTGAAAAGACAAGTTAGGCAAAAATTAAGGCAAGCCTGCTAAGTTGAAAACCTAAATGGACAGCTTAGGCAAAAGTTAGGGCAAGAAAAGAACAAAGAAAAAGCCACTGAGTTGAAAACCCAAAAAGGACGGCTTAAGCAAAAGCTAGGGCAAGGTCAGTAAGTTGAAAACCCAAAAGGGTGGCTTAGGCAAAAATTAGAGCATGAAAAAACAAAGAGATAAAAGATGAACTTGGTAAGTTGAAAACCTGAGAGGGTGACTTGGGCAAAAATTAGGGTGAAAAGAAAAATATTTGAGAAGCAGAAGACTACCATTGAACCTTTGACTTAGATCGATCCTGACACGGTCCAAGCCAATTAATGTCTCAGCAAGCATCAAAGGAATTGCCATGAAACCAGGTCTCATTTGAGGAATGATGGTCACAAGTATAGGTTGTCAAAACCGTTCAATGAAACCAATAGAAACTGTGTAAGAAGGCAGAACTAAAGAAGGCAAAGCCAACCAAACGAGGTCCTATCCATCATTTCAAGCAAAGGCGCGATGAAAGACAATGTCACTTTACCAACTTTGATATGAATACCCACAATAGAAATCAGAAAGTCGAAGAAGCCGGTAAGATTAGACATTGACAGTGTCTCAACAGCGGGCCAATTGATGCTTTTAGAACTAGACAAATGATAATCGAGTATGATAGGGAATTCTTTATACATGGGGCAAAGCTCTTGGCTATTGAAGCAAAAAACATGATCATGGGAATCCCAAAAGGTTGTACACTCCTTCAAAAAAGGAATGTTGAGTTCACATGTCAAAAAAATTTTAAATTGTAAAGCCATTGGATTCAAGCTGCCTCCAATCATCGTGTTTCAAAAGCTTCAAGAAAGGCTAAAGGGTCTTGAGAGAGGCCTCAGCCATGTTGAAAAGCACAAAGAATTGTCGAGAATCGCAAAATAAAAACAAGGGATGAAATATTAAAAGGCATAAAGAGAAGCACAGGAAGAGCAGCACTTAAATAGTGCAAGAAACGAAGCAGAAAAGGCAAGAGAAGGAACGACCACTGGCAGGCAGTTGAAGGATTGCCTGCTAGATATCCCATTACCAATTGATTGTGGTAAGACAGTTGGTTGATGATGGTTAGGGCAAAAGGCCCTCTAATTTCCTCTTTCGCATGTTTTTTACTTCAAATCCTTATACCGACAAGCCGTTTCTAGCTCGTCATTTCCAATTTTTGTAATTTTGTTCAGAATTGAATAAATGATGATGCAGAAACAAATTTAAACCAATTTGAATGTAAATTTGTCAAAAAAAATCCTCAATTAAGAAGCAATGCATGAAGCTAAAAATGGAAAATTTTCATTAAGTTTTTGAAATTTGTTCACATAACTGATTGCTTTGATTGTACATTTTGAAATTTTGAAAGCACAAAAGTTCATTTATTAAAGAAAGCAATCAGCATGAAAAAAAAATGATGGCGACATCCTCACTCATCACCACCATCGTCATCATCAACAGAGAAGGCAGTAATTTAAGCCTGAAGGTGCTTAATCTCTCACTCTGAATGAGCATTCTCTCGACGACTTATCTAATCCAAGCAAGAAGCATATAGTTAAAAAAACTATAAAGGTAGAAATCATGCATACATGAAGCATAGAGACTGATGAGCCATCTGCAAAATATTCCCATGAGAAGCAACTTGCATTCAAAAGACACGCTCCATAGAAGATTGTGGTTCCTGCATTGCATTGCATTTTTATGACTAACAAATATTTGAAGGATAATAAGAAACATGAAGAATGCATAGTCAGGAGACTTACCAGAGTGGTATCATGAGGAATGAAGAAACAGGCTGGTCAGATCCTCAGTGATCACATGACTATTGATCTGCCCATTAGCATCCCACATGTAGACTACATTGTTAAGGTAGGCATAGAGGTCACCAATCAGATGACTAACTGGAATGGTTGGAGTAGCTATAGGGGCTGTAGGCAGATATGCTAGTACTAAAAAAAGAAGCCCGCAGTCTCTTCCCACGATAGGCGAAAGAACTACTACCATGCCTAGAAGAGTCGCAAGTAGCACTAGAAAGAGGTTAAGGAATTTCATCAGCAGATCGACCTTGCCTAGTATACAACAATGCAGCTCGATCCCACTCAGTATAAGAAATTGTTACCACAAGGAAATTGATCTCACTTAAGCGAATCCCAACAATATAGATTGTCACCTCTAGCTTCATAGCTAAGTCAGCAAAATCTATCATCAAAACTGGTGGAGAAGAAGGAATTTGACGATGGTCTAGACCTTTGAACTAGTCCCAGACTTGATCAGCTAGATACCACATCATGCTATCAACACATGGAAGAAGGATGCGATAGTTATTATATAGGGTAGTAGCCCTTATAGTAGTTTACCAACCTCAATGGGCCTTCACTATTTAGAACAAATCTGCAAAAGATAGAAATGTGGTGAGATTATGATGTGAATAACAATGAAATACTGACCGCAATGTCTTTTACCTTATCCCAAGTCATCATATGGATGTAATCGCAGAAGAAATCCATCATGAGATCTCTTGAGCTCCCCACGACACATAGCCCACCTATTCATCTGTGGGAAAGAAAAACCCTGACAAGTAAGAAGTGCGAAAGGTATCACACCTAACTCGTAGGCTCATATCTATTATAAACAAGGTAGAATCAGAAACAGAATTTATACAAACAGAGGTGAAATTACCTTGAGCAAATGAGCAAAGTCGGCAATTGCAATGATGCTTCAACATGAGCAATCTAAGCCAAAGTACAGGTGGCTAAAAGTAGCATGGCCCTCATCAAAAGTCCTCACTCAATCAAGATCCAGGAGGGCAGAAAGTAGAGTCAAGAAGGTAGTATTAGACGTATTGGCAAAACGTGTTGAACCGAGCTGATACATGACGGAGCTACGTGCATATTAATCCACGTCAACTGGAGCTAGGTCTGATTTCCTCTTCCAATATTCATACAATGTAGTGTATCGAATCATAATGTTGTTCTTGATCTTCACATCGCACCCAAGAAGCTGAAGAACCAAATTCCTCTGATCCATTGAATCCGTAATGCAAGCATTGATAGGTATAACCTCTCCACCACATGAAAGGTTGGTCAGAGCGATAATGTCGAATGGTGTGATAGTCATCTCCCCAATCAGAAGATGGAAAGTCTGAGTCGTGTCCATCCACCTCTCATATAGAGTAGCTAGTGCTCGGCCATTGGTATTTCAAAAGGCATGTGGAAGAGAAGTCATAAACTTACAGAAGTCGGTAGTAGTGGAAGATGTAGAATGAGACTGTTAGAAGTAGGACTTCTCTTCCACATCTTATTCTAGTGGAAGTCCTAAGGCAAGAAATTCAAGTCTCTATATGAATACATGCCTAGAATATTCTAGGAAACAAAAAAATAAACAATGAAGAAGAATGCATACCTGGCTGGTCGTGTGGGAATCCATGCCACAGACAACATACACCTTTTGGTCTTTGGGAAAACCTCTTAACATCAATCTTCAAACTGGATCTCTCTCATTCAAGTCAAGATGGACTACATGACCTACCGTTAGAAGGAGGAAGTTAAGAGAAGCACGTAGGAGAAAACTAGAGGTAAATTGGATGAAAAACAAAGAAATGGTGCGCGAATGAAGCTGAGGAAGAAAGTGTCCTTACTTAGACCCTTCACCATCGGTTGGTTGTCCTTTTAATAAGGGGCACAATGGTAAAAGCTAAAAGAAAACAAAGGAGGAAAAGAAAGAAAGAGAAGAAAGAAGAAAAAAAAGAAAAAGAAAAAAAGAAGAGAGGAAAAGAAAAAGAGAAAGAAAAGAGAAAAAGAAAAAGAAAAAAGAAAGAAAGAAAATAAGAGGAAAAGAAAAAGAAAAAGAGAAGAAAAACCCTACATCGACCTTAGGACAATGAAAGAATTTTCAAACTTACTAGTGACAAGCACCCAACCATGACAATAGCTTAGTAACTCATAAGGAAAGGAGAGTAACATCAATCGATAGAATCTTTCAACCATCCATATGGAAGAATTCCGTCAGATACTGGAAAGCAGTTTGTTGAAGAACATGCCAAATGAGGTAAATTTTGAATTGATTTTAAATCGTCAAAAGATGCTTAATATTTTGCAGGAATTTTAAGGATAGCAGAAAGAACCCTAGTGAATCCGAGAATCAACAACGTGATGTGAACTCCCCTAGCGAAGGGTCCAATGAATGCAAAATCTGAAAAGATCAAGAACAAAGAATGCCAAAGCATAGCAAATCAAGAAGTTTTTGCTAGTGGCTAGAGGAAATCAAGAATAGAAAGAGGAATACTGTGAATAGGGGTAGGAAACCCAACGAATGCAAAAGTTTGAATAGATCAAAGATGAATGAAGAAATCAAGGTCTAAAGACCGCAAAGTAGTGCATGATAGATGTTTTCCTGATTGGCATGTAATAGAAGAAATCATAGGAAGTAGGTGCACTTAAGAGTGTTTTAAGCCTTTAGAATAGGCAAAAGCCCTAAAAAGAGGCTTACTGAAGAGTGTTGAAAACCTTAAGAAGTAGGTGGACTTAAGATGTTTGAAGCCCTTAGAATAGGCACACTAAAGTGTGCTAACAAACCATAGGAAGTAGGTGCATTGAAGAGTGTTTTATCTTAGCATCTGCAGACACTGAATTTTTTAGGCTCAATGATGACATTAAGAAGAATGTCGAGCAAAGAAAATGATCGAAATGCCATTGGAAGCTGAAGAGGAAAGGGGTGAGAAGGAATTGGCAAAAGGTCTCAAGAACTAACATATGACTTTAAAAAATCACAAAAATTAATATAAAATGAGTTTTTTGATGAATCATATACCGTTGCTAAGCTATGGATGTCTAGTTTTTGTAAAAATTACAGTTCATGAGTTGGAGTTGAACTTGAAAAGTTATGTGTGATCGAACAAATGAAGGTCAGAAAGGACTGCACTGTAAAATTACAAAACAAGAAGGTTCGGAGTGCAAACAGTCACCCTGCTGTCGAACAGCTACCCAACTATTGTGTTGATGGAAATTGAAATTTTTTATTAGGACATTTCATATTTGCTTCTCAACTTCCTTTTTCACTTTCAACCCTTTCATACATAAACAGCCCCCTCCTCACTTTGCAACACACAACAACGTCTAGAAATCCTCTCTTTTCTCTCTTGATGACACGCTTGAGAATCTAAGAATTTTTTCTAACCTAATATTTTTGAGGCATTTTATATTGCTTTAAACCTGAAAAAAGTACGTTTTGAGAGTAGTTCTCTTCTCTCCTTCTATTTTTCTTCTTTATTCTTCTCGCTTAGAATTAAGCATGTTTAGGTTTATTTATGCTTAGAATGAGCATGATTACGATTTATTTTGATGCTTCGAAGCATGCTGGGTTATTATGAATTGTTCTAACCCTTATTTGTCTTGCAAGATGGATAAGCATGTCAAAGTAAGTTCGCTTTCCCTCATTTATCTAGAAACATATCTAGGAGTTTATTTGTCTTTGCAAATGCTTAGAAACATGCTTTGGAGCACATGATTAGAATCATGATAGGAGAAACTTATAATTGCTTTGATACATGCTAGGAAATAGCATGTAATAGGTTAGAATTACCATATTACCCCTTGAATGCTTGGATTAGGCTAGAAGAGCCTTGTTTGATTTCAATTAGGCTAGAAATGCCACGATTAGGCTAGAATATGCCATGATAACCATGTTTGGGTCAGAAATGCCATGATAATATGAATCAATATGAATCAATATGAATTATCCTAGAATAGTAATAGATAGACTGCCATGATAGAATTATCACATGTAGGCAAGAATGTCATGATCTTAGATTATGGCTCAGTTTGATTTTTGAATGTATGAGTATTTTATAAATGTATAATGTTAGAAGTGTTGTTGTATAACTGTCATGAAGTGATGGTGGACCACATTGATGGTAAGGGACTATTACTTGAAATGAATGTAGAGGTTTGACAGACATTGAATAGACTCACATAAGTTAGTGAGGAAGTCATCATCTATTGGGTCTTGAATGGACCATTTGTATTTAATATTTGAATTTATGAATGAATGTATATTTTATAGAATTTATTATTGAAGTACAAAGCGATATAATCCTCTTTCGCTTCCCCTATGTATGACGGAAATGTAACTCTATTCTTTTCCCTCTCTCATTGTATGAATATACAACTGCCATAAATAAAATTACCTTATTTGCTTAAAGAAGATAAAATGAACAATGTGTGCATAAAACGATCAATTGTAAGTGGACGGTAAGTTATTCTTGTTAGGTATACCCTAGTGGAGACTAGATTTTGAGCCGGGCAAGGTGAATGGCTTGTACCTAATTCTTGAACACATCTTTGAAGGATGAGGGTTGTTTAGGTCCTGAAGCGAGGGATCAAATTGCCCTCATTCATTACCAATTGAAGAATTGGGTGGGGACTCCATTTCTCCAGGCATGCCCATGGCGGGATGAAAGCCCCGTTTATAATGGCGACTCCACTAAGGATAAGAGAAGTTGTTTCCAATTGGGACACCAAATTCTAATACCTCATGTTGATATTTTGAGTCCTTGCATTACTATAATTTACATGCAATGAGCATGAATTACCCAAACTAGCTGTGTAGCATTGGAATGGGAAGCCTTTGGCTCTATTCGACCCTTAGATGACTCATGTTCGTGTCACCACCTTTGAGCACATACCATTGATTTGGTATAAAAAGATACCGACCTAAGAGAGCATCTCTCGCTCGAAAGAGCCCAGATTATTGGACCTTTGGGACTCAAGCCCATGTAGATGAATCTAGAAATTTTGAATAAGACGAATATCCAAAACCCATGTTGAAATGTATGCCTATAGATGTAAATTCCCTATGATTAGAATAACATCAACTCAAACCTCATGGAACCATGAACAAATGCCATATGTCAAGTTACTCATAAGAACAAAATAAGGGCATGTGCCATGAGTTAAGGTTATCATGAGGTTTAGAAGCCATGTTATGATAATCATAGGGAATTCAACATTAACTCGAATGTTAGAATTAGGAGAGAGAATCTCGCATTCCCACATCACATGATGATAATTTGTGGGAGAAATAAGGTTGGAAGGCTGAAAGAATGTTTATGCCCTTATATGAGCATGCATCATATCATGCATACATGCATACATGCAAGGCATTAACACCTTTATTTTGCAGTCGTCATAGCTTGGGTTAGACGAGGTGGTCGTTTGACAAGACAAGAGGAACCGATCGATGAAATGGCCATACCCGACAATAATGAAAAAAATGGTCCAATTGAGAGCTGACATGACTACACTCTAATAACAGATGCCTAAACTCACTGAAGCACTCTAAAATGGACCCAACCGTATGAACCAACCTCCACTCGAGGGCACAGGTCGTGATGATGGTGCGACGAGCCAAGGAAGGATTTGGGCAAAAGCCCGACCAACTAAGATGAGCTAGCTCGGTCAAACAGTTGGCCAAGGACATAGAGAAATTCCAATTTCTCTTAAAGAAGAAGGGACTGAAAGAGGTCGAAGACCTAGATGACATCTTGCTTATCAGGGAAAATGATTTATCTCCAAAGTTTCGCATGCCAGATTTGCCCAAGTTCAATGGAAAGGGCCACCCAAAAACTAACTTGAGATAATATGCTACTGTCATGGCCACTACTCTTTTGCCAAAGGAGTATATCTTGAAGAACTTCATGCTATCCCTTAAAGATGATACGGTAGTATGGCACCGTGATCTTACAAAAAAAGTTCAAGAAGATTGGGAGGAGATTTCTAAACAGTTTCTAGAGTAGTATCACCACAATACCCAATTGGGATTAACTTTGAGGGATTTGAGATGACACGCCAAAAGCCTAATGAAACCTTCTCAAAATACGTGGTCTGTTGGAGGGCTAAGGCCGCTAAGATGACCACTAGAGCCACAGAGAAGGACCAGGTCTGGATGGTGATCAACGGAGCCTCTGCCATTCATTAGCGACAGACTGACGGGCTTTCCAATCAAAACATTCGAAGACTTGCATGATTTAGCATCCAAATAGAAGATTTGGAGGCCAGGCAGAAAAGAAGCAACAACAACTACCCTAGAAGAAATGAACGGCAGTATGACCAAACTAGCAAGTTAGATGACTAGGATATAAAAGAGCATCAACCAAGAAAGTTCATTCAATGGGGATGACCCTTATCTGAAGTATATAAGGAGCTTCGTGCCCAATTTGTGTTATTCTCGTTGATGCCTGTTAATGGGGCTTTCATCCTGCCAGAGCACTTGTAGCCATGACACTGTGTCAAAGCCTCTTTCAAGACTTAAGGGAAAACTAACGAGCCATGGGCACGTCTAGAGAATCGAGTCGCCACCCAATTCTTCAATTGGGAATGAATGGGGGCAATCTGATCCCTTAATTCAGGGCCTAAACTACTATCATCCCTTTAGAGATAGGTTCGGGAAGTTACGTATGAGTAGTTCGACCTACCTAGATATAGATCTGACCTCCATTAGGGAAATACCAAATGGAAATAGCTCGTGCTGTTACTTAGTCTGCTGAGGCTTCTTTGTTTTATATGCACATTGTTCATTTTATCTTCTTTAAGACATGTAGGGTGATTTCGTTCATAGCAGTTGAATATTCTTACAAAGAAAGAGGGAGGAGAATAGATTACATTTTCTTCAAATATGAGGGAAAGGGAAGAGGATTAATTCGATTGTTCTTCAACAGTAAAGTCAATTCTAGTTTAAATACTTTAAAAATATTCCATACATTCATAAAAGAAATCATACATTCGAATATCAAATATAAACAATCACTTCGAGACTCAATAGATAATGAATTCCTCACCATCATATGTGAGTCTATTCAATGTTTATCAAGCCTCTTTCATGTCATTATTCAAACATGAATTCAATTATTCTAAGTGATGGCCCCTTACCACCAACGTGAGTCCACCACCACTTCATGGCATCACACAATTAAACATGGTATATTCATACATGTGTTTATATCAATCAAGTAGAATTCTAACTAAAGCCATAATCTAGAATCATGGCACTTCGACCAATATTTGATAATTCTACCATGCATTCTAGCCTATTGCAATTATAGCATTTGATTATAATTCTAAATATGGCAATTCTAGCCCAACATGGCATTTCTAGCCTAAGTCAAACAATCACAACAAAACATAGCTATTCTAGCCCATTCATGTCAATTATATGAAATCAAGACGTATTCTAGCCTAATCATGGCAATTCTAGCATACTTCAAGCACTAAAGGGTAAATGCGGTAATTCTTACCTACTTTGTGCTACTTCTTAGCATGTTTCAAAAATCATAAGTATTTCTAACATAATTCCTAATCATGTGCTCTTAAGCATGATTCTAGACTTGTGCTCCTAAGTATGATTCTAAGCATTCGCAAAGAAAATAAACTCCTAAACATGTTTCTAATAAATGAGGGATAGATGACTTACCTTGACAAGTATTTCCACCTTACCAAACAAATAAAAGATTAAACAATTCTATAAAATCCTTAACATGCTTCTAAGCATCAAAATAAATCCTAAACATGCTAATTCTAAGCATAAACAAACCTAAACATACTTAATTCTAAGCAAGAAAAATAAATAAGAAAAGAAGGGAGTGAATAGAAAACTGCCCTCATGACGTACCATTTATGAGTTTAGAGCAATGTAATATGGCCAAAAAATATTAGACTAGAAAGGACTCCTTGGAATTCTCACAAGTGTGTCCTAAAAGGGGAGAGAAAGGATTTCTGGATGCCTTGGGAAGTGTGGCTAAGGTGCATTCATATAGGCTTTCCTTGGAGTTGAAAAGTGATAAAAAACCAATGTGGGATTCGGGTAAACAGTACCGTATGAACAGTATCAATAGTGAACAGTGCATTCAAAGTGAGTTGCATTCAATCTGTCATAACTTTTTGTATAAAACTTTGATTTATAATCCATAAATTTTTGCAAAAACTAGACATCCATAGCTTCACAACGGTATATGATTTGATATCCAGTTCTTTGTAAATTAATTTCTATGATTTTTTGAAATTGGTTATTGGTATTTTTTGGGTTTTTAGTTTTTTGGCCTTTTGCACTTTTTTTTCCAATCAAAGGCTCTCTTCGAGCATTTTCTATTGCTCAGCACACGTCTGTGTTTCATTATCGAGCTAAAAAATAAAATGTCTGTAGCTTACCCCCTACTTTGAAGAGGTTTGTGGGACACAAAGGTCGACAAAGTACTCTTACCACATCTTGCTTGTTTTGATTCTGACAGTTTCATCAACTTCTGTATGCTGCTACACTTCTCAATGACTGCTCCTCTTTTCAATTCTTGCAAAAGAAGTGTTCCTCCTAGAGGATTGATTTGCTGACTCAAAGGCTAGTGTGCCCACTCAAGGGCCGATTAGCATCATTCTAATGCATGGGTAAATCTTTATGATGTATGATGTGCACTATTCTAGTGCAGATGAGTGCATCCTTCTAATGCATGAAATACATCCTTACGATGCACAAAATGCACTATTCTAGTACGGATAAATGCATTATTCCAATACATGAAATACATCATTATGATGCGTAATGTGCACTATTCTAGTACGGGCAAACGCGTTGTTCCAAGGCATGAAATGCATCCTTATGATGCTAAGATAGAACACTCCTAAGTGCACCTCTTTCCTAGGTTACTCTACCCACTCAAGGGCTGATGTGTCCATCTAAGGGTGGACGCACCAATTTGAGGGTTGAAGTGCCCATCTAAATGCTAATATACCCTTTCAAGGGTTATGATATGCCCATTCAAAGGCTGGAGTACCCATTCGAGGGCTAATATGCCCATTTAAGGGGTGGACAAGCCCATTCAAGGGCTAATGTGCCCATTTAAGGGTAGAGGCCTATTTAAGAACTGGAAAGCATCCCTGTGATGCTACAACAAAGCATTCTTTAGTGTGCTTACTTCTTAGGGTTTGTGCCTATTTTGAGGGCTAATGCACCTATGCAAAGTCCAGTGTGCCCATGCAAGGGCTGATGCACCCACTCAAGGGCTACAATGCATCCTTATGATACATGCAATGCACCTTTCTAATGCAAACAAAATGCATCCCTATGATGCACAATGTGCACCCTTCTAGTGCCGACAAAATGCATCATTCTAATGCATGAAGTGCGTCCTTATGATGCTAAGATAAAACACTCTTCAGCTTACCTACTTCTTAGGGCTTCTAGCACTCTTCAGTGCACTTACTTCCTAGAGTTTGTTAGCACTCATCAGTGCGCCTATTCTAAGGGCTTAAAACACTCTTAAGGGCACCTACTTCTTAGGGTTTTCAACACTCTTCAGTGCACCTCTTCTTATGGCTTATACCTATTCTAAGGCTTAAAACACTCTTAAGTCCACCTACTTCTTAGGGTTTCCTTCTAATGCATGCCCACCAGGAAAACTTCTATCATGCACTGCTTGGCAGTCTTTAGACCTTCTTACCCTTCGTGCCTCTGGCTAATCTCTTTAGACTTTGCATTCACTGGGTTTTATACCCCTCATTTATGTATTCTTCACACTTTTATTCTTCATTCCTTTTGATCCACTAGGGAAAATTATTGATTCATCATGTTCTAGCATTCTCATTCTCGATTTCTTTGGTATTTGTTATGTTCTTTAGCGGGAAATTCTTATCATGTTGTTGGTTCTTCAACTTAATGTTCTTGCAATTCCCTACAAGATATCAAACATCTCTTGGTAATTTCAAAATTAATTCAAATTTTACGTCATATGGTGTGTACGTCAACAAGCTTCTTTTTGCAAGAATTCTTCCATGTGAATCAGTCATAAATCATGACATTCATCCTTCTTTGTGAGTTGCTGAACTATTGACGTGACCAGATGCTTGCCATTGTTATGTTCTAAAGATTCCCTCAATATATAAAGTGTCATTCACTTTTTCCTTTTTCTTTCTTTTTCTCTTTTCCTCTTACTCTTCTTCTCTCATTCTCTCTTTTCTCTCTCTTATTTCTTCTCTCTTTCCTCCTTTTTCTTTTTCGCTTTCTTTTGCCCTCTGACCATGTTACCCTTCCAACTATCTGACTATGAATCCTCTTTTATTTTTCAAATAGTTTCTTCAAGATAACATTTCATCTTTTAAGCAGATGAATGTCAAATTTCTTCTTCAAAAGAGATGCCTCTTCGAGGTGGATGCCATCTTCTTCTTCGAGGGAGATTCCTTCTTTAAGGTGAACATCCTTCTTCAAAGGGGATGCCTTTTTTATGGTAGTTGCCCTCTTCAAGGGAGATGCCTTCTTCAAGATGTGGATGCCTTCTTCGAGTAAGATGCCTTCTTTGAGGGAGATTCCTTCTTCGAGGTGAACATCCGTCTTCAAAAAAGATGTATTCTTTATGGCAATTGCCCTTTTCAAGGGAGATTCCTTCTCCAAGGTAGATGCCTTCTTCAAAGGAGACGCTTTCTTTAAAGTGAACTTCCTCTTTCAAAATAGTAGTCCTTTTTGATGGTCTTCAACTGTGGCAGTTCTTATTTTATGATGATTATTGTTTGTTCGAAGCATCTTGTACACAGCAGTACTTGAATTGCTTGAACACATCATGCTACTTTAGGTGATCATTAGGTCTCATCGAGATTGAGTAGCTTGGTCCTAGTAACTTGCATATCGTGCTGCCTCAATCGAGACTGGCTTGCTCATTATGCTGCTTCTATTCCTCCAGGTGTTGATCCCTTTTCTTTTGTGGTTACCCCTAGTATTTCATACTGTATTGTGATTTTACAAAACTAGGTCACTTCTAAACTGTATACCATTCAGGATTGTGCTTGTTGCAAGAAAATGTTTGATGTTTCATGTATGTATGATGTCTATCTTAACTATATCCTTTTTGCTTGGATTAGATGGGTTGCTAGCAAATTGAGTGCCTAGAGCAGGAGGTTGAGCATTTTCGTGCTTAAGTCGCTGCTCCTTCAATTGATATTAGTGATGATATGTAAGGACTATCGTTGTCAGCTTTCTATTTTTCCCTTCTACTTCTCCTTTCACCTTCCAATGACTCTTCTCGCATTATATAACTTGTTTGATGCCATTCTCAAAGGCCCTCCAGTCTCTGTCGAAGCTTCTAAAGGACGATGATTGGAAACGACTTGAATCCAATGGACTCTACAATAAAAAATTCTTTCAACATGTAAAGCTTGATGTTCCTTTTCTTAAGGAATGCATAACCTTCTAGAATCCTCATGATCATGTCTTCTGCTTCAATGTTATTCATCCAATTCTGAAAGCATCATCTTGCCTAGTATTGAGACACTGTCAATATCTCATCTTGTCAATCTCTTTGGATTGCTAACCTCTACCATGGGCATTCACACCAAAAGTGGTAGAGTGATATTGTCCTCCATCATCCCTTTGCTTGAGATTATAGATAAGACCTTGTCTGGTTGGTTTTGGCTTCTTCAATTCTACCTTTCTATATAACTTCTGCTAGTTTCACCAGATGGTCTCAAAGACCCACATCTTATGACCATCACTACTCAAATGGGACCCGGTTTCACGGCAATTCCCTTCATCATTTATTGGCGTAGATTATGTCAGGATCAATCCTAGTAAGAGATTCAGCGGTAGTCTTCTACTTCCGTAAGTATTTTTTTTGTAACCTTATTATTTGCCTAAGCTGCCCTTTCGATTTTTATTTTAATTTAAGGGGTTTATTTTTCTTTTTCTCATGCTCTAATTTTGCCTAAGCCACCCTTTCAGGTTTTCGACTTAGCGAGCTTGCCTTAACTTTTGCTTGAGCCACCCTTTTCAGGTTTTGAACTCAGAGGGCTTTTATTCTTCGTTTCCTCTGCCTTAGCTTTTGGCTAAGCTGCCTTTTCAGGTTTTCAACTTAGCAGCTTGCCTTAATTTTTGCCTAAGCCACCTTTTCAGGTTTTTGACTTAGCAGGTTTTTTCTTTTTCTTTTTTTCTTTTTTCTTTTCTACCAACATTTTTTACACTTCCTTCGAGATGATTGAGATAATTCTATCTGCCATGATTTTCAAAATGACTAGGGCAATTCTTTGCCCCTTATATGAAAATTTTAGTATTGTCTTGGGAAATTTCTTCATATAGCTTTTAGGGCATTATTCCTCCTTCTTTGTAGACATCCATGCAAGACGAAATGGCTAACTTCTTCCATATATCTTGTTTCTTCATTGTTGGTGGTAAAGTTATCTTCTTTGATACCATTGATGGGAACTATTGGCATATTTTCTTCTTTTTGACATATTTTCAACAAACCCAATACCCTCTAATAACAAGTTGCGATGTTGAATGTGAGTTGTGTATCAATTTGATTCACATTCAAAATTTTCACAGATTTATGAAATTCAATAGCTCAATGGTAATGCATTGAAATCATGATTGTTAACAATTTTGACACTTGCCAAAATTATTTCACTTGAGATTCTTCGCGTGTGTGTGTATAGCTAATCATACTTCATTTGTTAAGATTGGATAGCTTTATGCAAATAGAAACTAGTGATCGATCTTTAGAGACAGAAGGACTACCATAAGCCCATTTTTTACATCACTCTCTACTAATGTAGGCTCACCATAATATCAAGGATTATTAGGGCTTTATCAAGCCTATAATGACAAGCTAGGATCAAGGTATGATAAAGAAAACTATAAGGTTATCTCCCCCATAGTCATACAACCATTCTAAGTTTTAATTAAGAGCACCAACTTCTTTCATCCATTATGTTTGCTTTGCCTTTGATTTTGAGTGGCTACACCCCTAAACTTTATGAGCAATGAGATTAGAACTCTCCTTTTTATTCCCCTCCTTTCTTTTTTTTCTTTTTCTTCTTTTTTCATTTGTTTTTTTTTTGTTTTTTTTTTCAAGCTTAAGAATTACATAGAACTTATCAAATTCCTTCCATTCTCCCATAAGCATGGCTTTTAATGCTCTTTTCTAGAATTTTCATATGCTATGAGTGAAGGGTACTATGTAGGGAAAATGTTTCCAATGTTAGAATACATTTTGTGGCTTGCTTGGTTAGGCTCAATGGGGTGCACCGGGGACAATGAAGCAGGCATAGGTGGCTTAAAAGGCTCAATTAATTCAAAGAAGGCCTAAATCACTTCCCTCATGTTGTGAAGCCTAGGATTTTGCCTTGAGTGGTAATCAAGCGGTTATGAGATCTCAACACAAACCTCTACTCAGAAAAAGTTTCTCTAATGATATAAAAAGTTCCATATTTATGGCTATTTTTCTCAAATGTTGAAGAATCAAGAATAAAACTCATCTAGCAAAAAGAGTCAAGCCTGCAAACAACACAATCTCATGTATTACCAAAAATCTTTTTCTAATGAGTGTCAAATAAACTCATAACTTACATTCAAATAACATTCTTAAAACAAAGCATTTCAAAACAACATTATTCTTTCTCTAGGTCAGGAATTCTTCCATTATCAATCAATTGAGCATACAATTATACATCCTCGTCATCTATCCCACTAGTTTGGTCATTCTGCCCTTGATATCTTTGAGGGTAGTTATTGCTTCTTTGCTGCCTCACCTCCAAATCTTCTATTTGAATGCTCGAATCACACAAGCCTTCAAAGGTTTTGATTGGAAGCCTCGTCAGTCTATCACTTATGTAGGCATGGACCCCATTGATCACCATACTGACTTGGTCTTTCTCTGCAGGCCTCGTGGTCATCTTGGCAGCTTTGACCCTCTAATGGACTAGATATTCCAATAAAGTCTTAGTGGGCTCTTCACATGTCATCTCCAAATCCCTCAAAGTTATTCCCAGTTGGATCTTATAGTCATATTGTTTTACGAAGTGTTTTGATAGCTCTTCCCAATCTTCTCGAACTCTTTTGGGAAGATTGTGATACCATAATACTGCATCACCTTCTAAACATAGCATGAAATACTTCAAGATATATTCCTTTGTGAAAGGGGTGGTGGCCATGGCATCTGCATACTATCTCAAGTGTGTCTTTCGATTGCCATCTTCATGTCTTTGTCCAATTGCTTGACTGATTCAGGTTCCTCTTGGTTGACTGAGCTTTTCCTCTCTCTCTACCTTGGCTAGTCTCACCATCACCATTACCCTTAGGTGGTGGTTGATTCATGCAATTGGGCCCATTCTGTAAAGGTTTGATGAGTTGGGCCATCTGTTGTTGAAACGCGATGATGTCAGCCCTCACTTGAGCCATTTCAACATTGTTGTTGGGTGTAGCCATTTTGTCAACTAGTTCTTCTTGCCTTGTTAAACGACCACCTCATCTAACCCAAGCCATAATGGTTGCATGATATGATGTATGCTCATACAAGGGCATAGACATGCTTGCAACCTTCCAACCTTATTTCTCCCACACAGGTGAGGTTGAGTCTCTTTTCTTAGGATTTTTAGCCTCATTTCTAAGTCATCATCATGGGATGTAGGAATGCGAGATTCTCTCTCCTATTTCTAACATTCATGTTGATGCGTTGACTCTCCATGATTATCATAACACGACTTCTAAATGTCATGATAACCTTAACTTGTGGCACATGTCCCAATTTTATTCTTATTGGTGACTTGACATGTGGCATTCATTCATGGTTCAATGAGGTTTGAGTTAATATTATTCTAATCATGGGGATCTTACATCCATAAACATGCATGAAGTTTTTAGAGTCATCTATCGAGGCTTGAATCTCAAGGGTTCAATGGTTTGGGCTTCTTCGAGCGAGAGATGTCCATTTGGGCCAATCTCTTTTTATACCAATTCAATGGTACGTGCTCAAAGGTGGTGACATCAACGTATGTCATCTAAGGGTCGAATGGAGCCAAAGATTTCTCATGCCAATGCCACACGGCTAGTTTAGGTAGGTCGTGCTCATTGTGTGGAAAAGTGTAGTGATGCAAAGACTTATGATACAAAGATGAGGCATTAGAATTTGGTATCCCCATTGGAATCAACTTCTCTTATCCCCAGTGGAGCCACTACTATGAATGAGGCATTCATCTTGTCAGAGCGCTTGTGACCACAATACTGTCTCAAAGCCTCTTTTGAGACTTAAGGGAACACAAACGAGGCATGAACACGTCTGGAGAATGGAGTAGCCACCTAATTTTTTAATTGGTAATGAATAGGGGCAATCTAATCCTTCACTTCAGGACCTAAACTACCCTCACACCTTCAAAGATGGGTTCAGAAAGTTAGGGGCTTTCATCTTGCCAGAGCGCTTGCAACCACAATACTATCTCAAAGCCTCTTTTGAGGCTTAAGGGAACACAAACGAGGCATGAACACGTCTGGAGAATGGAGTAGCCACCTAATTCTTAATTGGTAATGAATGGGGGCAATCTAATCCTTCACTTTAGGACCTAAACTACCCTCATACCTTCAAAGATTGGTTCAAAAAGTTAGGTACAAGTCATTCAACCCAGGCGTTCACCAGGGAAATACCAAATGAAAATAGCCCGTGTTGTTACTTCGTCTGCTTAGGGTTGTTTGCTTAAGCACACATTGTTCATTTTATCTTCTTTAAGACATGTAAGGTGATTTAATTTGTAGCAGTTGTATATTCTTACAAAGAAAGAGGGAGGAGAATAGATTCCATTTCATTCAAACATGGGGGAAAGGGAAGAGGATTACATCAATTGCTCTTCAACAGTAAAGTAAATTGTACTGTAAATATTTTAAAAATATTCCATACATTCATAAAAGAAATCATACATTCGAATATCAAATATAAACAATGACTTCGAGACCCAATAGATAATTAATTCCTCACCACCATATGTGAGCCCATTCAATGTCTATCAAGCCTCTTTCATGGCATTATTCAAACATGCATTCAATTATTCTAAGTGATGGTCCCTTACTACCAACGCGAGTCCACCACCACTTCATGGCATCACACAATTAAACATGGTATATTCATACATGTGTTCATATGAATCAAGTAGAATTCTAACTAAAGCCATAATCTAGAATCATGGCACTTCGACCTAGATTTGATAATTCTATCATGGCATTCTAGCCTATTGACACATCCGAAAAAGGATTGCCTCCCAAGTATAGGAGTGTCGAAGTAATAAAACCCGGTGAGACCGGGGTCGATCCACGAGGAGGGGAATTTAAGCGTTACAAATTATAAGCTAAACAATGTGATATGGATGATTCAAAGAGGTGACATGATAATATCAACAAGAATGTAAGATTGTAGGTGGTATTACCGACCATTCAAGTATAAAACAAAAAGTAAGAGGAGGTAAAACCATCCATGGAAATAGGTGGTATAACCAACCATAGTAAATTAAAGAACAATTTCATAAGGTGGTAGAACCTACCATAGTAAATAAATAAAAAGTTCATAACAATAGAATAATTAAAATACAAGAGGAATTAACACAATAACAATGAAGGCTAAGGTTAGGGGATCCGCCCTTGATATTTCGAATAAGGATAATTAACCCATTTTAGTTTTATGAATTATATTTGTTTCATTACCAACATTTATACCACTTCTTGTAAATGGGTTCAAGCATCCAATGTGCCAATCACCATATGTCTACAACAATTCAAGGTTCCTAACTAGATTTGTGTCGGTAAAGAAGAACCATACATCATCTAGAAAGGATCCAAGCATTTGATGTGCCAAGGATTGTCGACAATGGATCAAGACCTCCACTTTACGAGTGGTGTCAAGATTGATTAAGAAATTAAATATAAATCATATTGAATAAACATTCTAAGATTAAGATTATTAAGCACATATTAAGGGTTAGAGAATCCTTATTCTCATATCAAGGGTTTCACCCTTTCACCTTAGCAAAAGAGAAATTAGAAAAACATTATAATAGAAAGAAAATAAAATGCAAGAAAAAGGAAATTCATTAATAACATAAACACACAAAACACAATACCAGATCCTAGCCAAAGCCAAAATGTTCCAGCTAAGGCCAAGATGCCCTAATGGGTCACAAGGCACCTCTATTTATAGATACATCCAGGGGCAAACTTGTCAAATTACAAGGGCATAATTGTTAAATATTAGTTGTAAATATCTTTGACAATTGGGATCATTAGGCACCGAATTTGACCATCAATTTGACATCGAAATGTTGTGAATTTTAATCACATGTCTTCATGAAAGTTGTAGATATTTCTCTCAGATTTCTAGAACATATTGATTTGCACAATTTGGATACGTATTTTGAGAGATACGGTCCAAATACTGATGCCTGGTCAGACTGGGCTGAGACTGTAGATGGGTTCACTTCAAGCCCAATTTTGGTCCACTAAGAGCCTGAATTTGATGATGCTTGTGAAATGCAATCTTGTAGACAATTAAATCAGCTTTCCAAAACATTAAGAATTGCACCATTCTGATCTATAAAAAGAGAGTTATGCCCATTTTACCGAACCTGTAACAAAACCAAAATTAAGAGAAATTAATTCCAAAGATGCAAATGCTACAAATATGCTTAAGTTGAGGAATTTTAATGACACTATTAATGCAATATGATGAACTAAACTCTTATTAAACATGCTTATTTAAGTGTTCATCACACCCCCCAACTAGCTTATTGCTAGTCCCTAGCAATTAAAGCGTTATTATTTAGAAGTGATTTATAGAATTTTACATCCAAGGTGGTCCATTATGCACTCTCTGATTTTATCCAAATAAACAAATAGTCTCAACAAATTATTATTATTATTATTATTATTAATTATTTATGACTCAGTACCCTTCGTCAAGATATCAATAAACCTCCTTGTTGTGCTCAGTCAACACATGGACTATGGGGTTATTAGAAGAAGCCCATATCGGTTCTAATTTTGTTAAGGTGTAACAACTTTAGGTAGGGGGCATTCATTTATTTTATATAATATATGTGTTTTTTTTTTTTTTTGAAAGAATTGCATCTTTAAACCATTGTAGCGAGCCTTAGGCTAATGGCTCCCAGACCAGTTGGCTTTAGGGCATTAGGTGTTAAGAGACCCCTACGAGCTTAACGACTCGGGTTGCTGATGCTTTATTTTTGCTTAGAAACTTGTGGATAGTGCAATATTCAATCCCATTAAGCTCTCTCCTTAATCCATGTAGCGAGCTTTGGGCCAATAGCTCCCAAACCAGTTGGTCTTAGGGTATTAGGTGTTAAGTGGCACCCCTCGGGCCTTAATTGCTCGAAATTAAGGAGGCTACGAGACCAAACTTTATCCACAATTGACTATTTTTTTATTCTTTTCTTCTTTCTTTTTTTGCTATCGACATCTTCTAATTATATTTGGTTTGTATAACCCCTGTCTCTTATACACATCTAGATGTGTATAAGAGACAGAAATATTACAACATTTCATTTTGCCACCCATAATCATGCATCAAGGTATGTGTGTGTGTGTGAAGATAGGTTCATGAATACTTGCTTAATGAGTACATAAGCACACAATTTATTAAATGATAAGGTTGTGAGAATTCATAGATTTGAATAATTCAAAGTGAAATGAATAAGACCTCCTTGTTATAAAATTCAAAAATCAATTCTAAATAATATCAAGTTAGCTAAAATGAGTTCATAAGATCAAAATAAAATGACAAATTGGTTAGAATGGGTTTCAAGAGTTCAAACTGGCCCTCCATACTCTGCCATTCCTGACCAGAATGCGTCTCAAGAGGATTTGAACTCCTTACACCGCACTATGAATCTAATTACTAACTCTTTTTTTTTTTGCAAGAAAAAATAAAATTTCAAGACACACTTATGTCTACTATCCTTCCCCCCCAACCAAATGAAACATTGTCCTCAATGTTTAAATGTAGAGAGATAAAGTATAGGAGACATTACCTGAAGCTTCTGTTATTCAAGAGAGTGACCTGAAAGACTCATAAAATAACATGCTAAAAATAAAATAAAATAAAATAAAGGACAAGAAGAAGAAAAAATTACAAACGGAGATTCAAATCCAATTTGCACTTTTTGTTTTGCCCTCCAGCCCAATTAATTTGAGTACTAGCTGGGTCAGGTTCATACTCAACTTCTTGTAATTTGTCAAGTAGCTCACCAGCAGAAGTGCCAGAAATAAGGATCTTTCTCGCTGAATGAGGGATAAAATTCTGTTCCACAGTTGCATCAACAAAACTTATCAAAGGATCAACAGAATTTTTAACATCAAACAAACCTAGTGGGTTTTTTATGCGAGATTCAGTTGGGCCTAAGAGGCAAATTGAAAAATTTCTTCAAAAGTACCAAAGCCACCTGGTAAAGCAATAAAGGCATCTGAATTGATGAGCATATGTGCCATGCGTTCATGCATAGAGGAGACCTGTAACTCCTTCCCAACCGTTTTTTCAACAATGCTTTCTACAGCCAAAGCTTTAGGAATAACTCCTAACACTTGACTGCCTCCTACATGTGCAGCTGTTGATACACAACCCATTAACCCGAGGCTACCTCCCCCATAAACCACATGAATCTTTCTTTCAGCCAGTAGCCTACTAAGGTAATTTGATACTTCTACAAACTCCTCACTTTTACCGGGTCGAGATCCGCAGAATACACATATCCTTTGGATTCGACGTTGTGAAGTTCCCTCCATGTCTATGCAACTCTCTAACTATGTGTGAAGAAGAGAATAAGAGATGTGGTATTTATGGAGTGTAAAAAGGTATGCTGATGATGACATCTAAATAGGTAGCTCGGTTGCTTTTTGAAAAATATGACAATAATGCATAGAAATTCAAAAAAAGACGATGAAATAAGATACCATAAGTCAAACAAAAGATACAAATTCAAAAATGACAGCTATGAGGCATTAAAATTCAAAATTGATGGCACGCATGCATATGTACAGGTAGTTGTGACTGTGGCTCACATCTTCCTCTGGTTTTACGTCCAGAAACGGCTTAAACACCTTCTATGAGTTGGGATATGCTTCCCATCCAGTTTTCTTATAAACTGGCAAACAGGGTCGTTTTGAGTCAGATTCCCAAGACTATAGCGTTCCTGCTCATCTCGAAATTGTATCCACAAATTAAAAATTTCACGCTGCACAAGTCCACAAGAATGCGTCTCAAGAGTCGTTCGGATGTCGTCCAAAGACTCCTTACTCAGTCCATTCTTGATGAACTGTAGTTTATCCTCTCGATTGATAGACAAATATCCCAAGGAGCGGCAACGCTGGTTACAAGTCCATCTTGCACATTTGTGACAAACTTGTAACCTTTTTGCTCTTCGCTTTTGGCATAAAGAGCTTTTCCCCCACCTGGCATATGTGGAAACAAGATTATCTGAAACGCACAAGAGACATCGAACCTTGGCTTCAATAACCATCTTAAATCAGCAGGAATACCCTTACGCATCAACAACCTTAGTCTTCCTGCACAAGCTTTATAAATTTTAAGCAAATCATTTTGAGGAAGAGAGGGAAAATGTTTGTGCAAATTTGAGAGAATGGTATCCATGTGAAGAAAATGATAGAGAAGAAAAGAAAATGGATGCAAGGTGAGCAACAGTTTTTAGGGAACTGAAAAACCGGCTTTAAAAGCCACGGAGTACCGTATCCGCCACTTGACCGGGAAAATTAATCCTTAAAAAGGATCAATTAAAGCAATGGACTCTATTTTTGGCAAAATTTTCAAGAATGTTTTAAACCCCCCCGCGTTGTCCATAACTTTAAACACATGACCATTTTGGGTTCTCAAATTTCAATGCTCCATGCATGGGAAAACATTTTAACAATGAAGGCCCAGTCAACGTCGACCGAAGTTTACCAGGAAATAATGCAACCTTGAATCATACACAAAGAACTTTTTGTTGAAGGTTCAAAAGAATTTTCGAACAATAAATTTGTCCATTGAAAAACTTCATTGTTTCCTTTGTAGATTTTAAAAATTTCTCATAACGCCTCATTCCTGATTTCTTCAAGTTCACTCAGTTGGAGTTTATGTAACTTGCAAGCATCATTCAAATTTGTGTTAAATGTCTTAATGGCCCAATAAGTTTTATGCTCAATTTCCACAGGCAAGTGACAAGATTTTTCATAAACTAATCTATAAGGAGACACTCCCAATGATGTTTTGAAAGCAGTTCGGTAAGCCCAAAGTGCATCACTAAGTCTTAAAGACCAATCTTTACGATTTGGGTTAACCGTTTTTTTTAAGATCTGTTTTATCTCCCTATTAGCTAATTCAACTTGTCCACTTGTTTGTGGGTGATAAGGTGTAGAAATTTTATGGGTTATTCCATATTTCTTCATTAAAGTTTCAAATGGTTTGTTACAAAAATTTGTACCCCTATCACTAATAATGGCTCGAGGAATTCCAAATCTACTCAAGATATTCTCTTTCAAGAATTTGACAACTGTTTTTTGATCATTGTTTCGACATAGAATTGCCTCGACCCATTTTGAAACATAGTCTACTGCAACAAGGATGTACACAAAACCAAATGACGGTGGAAAGGGTCCCATAAAATCAATACCCCAGCAGTCAAAGATTTCAACGACAAGAATGGGATTCAACGGCATCATGTTTCTTTTTGAAATAGATCCCAATTTTGGACAATTTTCACACGTTTTGCAAAATGCATGTGCATCTTTAAATAAGGTGGGCCAATAAAATCCACATTGGAAGATCTTAGCAGCTGTTTTTCTAGATGAAAAATGTCCTCCACATGCTTCAGAATGACAAAAGTTAATGACACTACTTACCTCATTGTCGGGTATGCATCTTCTTATTATTTGATCAGGACAATATTTGAACAAATATGGGTCATCCCAATAAAAATTTTTCACCTCGGTTAAAAATTTCCTTTTGTCTTGAGCATTCCAATGAGGTGGCATTTTTTCTGTTGCGAGAAAATTTACAATGCTAGCAAACCAAGGTACAGTAGCAACGGAAAACAAAAATTCATCAGGAAAAGAATCATTGATAGGTGAAGTTTCAATTAATGTCTCTGTCGTTAGTCTTGAAAGATGATCAGCAACGACATTTTCGGCTCCTTTTTTATCCTTTATTGTGATGTTGAATTCTTGGAGCAATAAGATCCACCGTATCAATCTAGGTTTTGCATCCTGTTTAGTCATTAAATCTGTCTCTTATACACATCTAGATGTGTATAAGAGACAGGTGTAAACAATTGTGGAGAACCAATTAAATAAGAACGAAATTTGTCCAATGCAAATACTACTGAAAGTAGTTCTTTTTCAGTTGTTGTGTAATTCATTTGCGCATCATTTAAAGTCCTACTTGCATAGTATATGACATAAGGCTTACCTTTTTTTCTTTGTCCTAAGATAGCACCAATGCATAGTCGCTTGCATCACACATCAATTCAAAAGGCAATGACCAATCAGGAGATTGCATAATTGGAGCAGTTGTTAAAAGTCCAATTAATGTATCAAAGGCATTTTGACATTCTTGAGTCCATTCAAAGGAAGTATCTTTTATTAAGAGGTTACAAAGAGGGTTAGATATAGCACTGAAATTTCTTATGAACCTCCTATAAAATCCAGCATGCCCTAAGAATGAACGAACCTCTTTAACTGTTTTTTGGTGGAGGCAAATGGGAAATTAATTCCACTTTTGCTTTATCCACTTCAATTCCTTTAGAAGACACCACATGACCTAAAACAAATTCGAAGGACCATATATAATGACATTTTTCCCAATTCAAAATAAGACCTTTTTCTACACACCTTTTTAGGGACTTTTCTAAATTTCAAGACAATTATCAAAAGCTTTCCAAAGATAGTTTAAATCATCCATTGAAAACTTCTAAACAATGTTCAACCATTGTCACTGCAAATGCTTAACAGCATCTTTGAAAAGTGGCTGGGCATTCACAGTCAAAAAGGCATTATCTAAATGCCCAAAAGTGCCAAAGGGGCACGGGGAATGTGGTCTTTCTTGGTCTTCGAGTGCAATGGGAATTTGATAATAGCCTGAGTATCCATCAAGAAAGCAGTAGTAGGGGTGTCCTGCTACTCTTTCAAGAATTGGTCAAGGAAAGGTAAAGGAAAATGGTCTTTTCTAGTGACAGCATTTAATTTTCTATAATCAATGCACATCCTCCAACTAGATGAGACACGAGTTGGCAATAATTCACCCTTTTCATTTTTAACTACTTTAATGCCAGATTTCTTAGGTACTACTTGTGTAGGCTTACCCACTTACTATCAGAAATAGATAGAAATTCCCACACAAGTAGTTGAGACTTCAGCCTAAACCTCTCATGGTGTATTTAATTCTCTATTTGAGGTTGTGAATGAGGTTTTGGGCGATTTACCTAAATGATCTATGGTGCCAACTAACGGGAATGCTATAATCTTTAATTCACCCAATTGCATTTTTATGCCTTTTAAGCACTTCTATCAACTTACCTTGTTGCTCGAATGTGAGGGATGAAGAAATTACCACCGGATATGTCTGATTCTCCCCAAGATATGCATATTTCAGTCCTTCAGGTAAGGGTTTCAATTCTAGCTTGGGAGCTTCATCTTCCTTACTTTCATTCATTTGCCCCAATTCCTCAAATCTTGATTTTGAGCCTTTTTCCATCACCTGTGCACAATCCAATAAAGAGCATATATCAGAAAGATCATACTCTAGTTCCATGCTTGATTCTAATAAATTCACTAGAGAAGTTTCCAAAGGGTCAGAAGAACTCCTTTTTTGGATGTGATCTTCCATAATAGATTCAATTACATTGGCTTCATCAACTTCATCTTCTTCTTCATTTGGTTGTTTGCACATATTAAAAACATTAAGTTCTAATGTCATGTTCCCAAATGATAGCTTCATGACTCAATTCCTGCAATTAATCAAAGCATTAGAAGTAGCTAGAAATGGACGCCCTAAAATAACAGGAATTGAATTGCTTACTTCCACTGGTTGTGTGTCTAAGACGATAAAATCCACCGGGTAAATGAATTTATCGACTTGAACTAACACATCTTCTATTATTCCTCTTGGTACTTTAATTGATCTATCAGCAAGCAAAAGAGTGACAGAAGTTGGTTTTAACTCACCTAGATTGAGTTTTTGAAAAACCGAGTATGGAAGCAAATTCACACTAGCACCAAGATCAAGTAAAGTTTGTTCAATTTTATGCTCTCCAATAACACATAAAATTGTAGGACAACCTGGATCCTTATATTTCACTGTATTATTATTATTTTGAAGAATAGCACTTACTTGCTCGGCTAGAAATGCCTTATTTTTCACATTTAGTTTTCTTTTCACAGTGCACAAGTCTTTCAAAAATTTTGCATAAGAAGGTACCTGTTTGATCACATCAAGCAAG
>SNVD02008310.1:0-32640 GCA_013180625.2 Boswellia sacra | reverse complement strand
TGTTGAATGCTTTACTAAATGAAATAAGAATGCAAGTAAAGAATAACAAAACAGAAAGTAAATTTGAATGAAAACTCAATGGGAGAAAGCTGGTTAAGGGATCCTTCTCTACCACAAGATATGGATTTGTGAATTAATTGTAGAATTGGCATCTAATTACAGCATTGAAGTTATCAACCGTAGATAATAACAAGCTCTATTACCCCAATCTTTCCTTACTTTGTTGTTAAATATAACAAGCTCTTTATTTTATCTCTATCCATTAAACAACCTAGAACAAGCTCTCTGAGTTTAATTCAATGGATGCATTATGATACGAAAGATAGGTTGATCTAAGCAATAAACACACAAGCTCGGATTATTTAACTTAGGTTATATTCTCCAATTGTAATCTCTGATCACAATTTTGCTACTAATGATTAGAAATTCAAGACAAGTACGGATCAAGATTTCTAGTCTAGCAATAAATCACAACCAGATTATATTCAGTTGGCCCCTCAAATACAATCAGCACGCAATCATAAGCATTAAATATGGGAGAATACAAGCAACTTCAATTAGAGAATTGGATAACAATTCCTTCCACAATCAACTTACAAAAACCATATCAGGGGCTTTGAAATCACCCTCAACCAATTCAGATTCAGTTACACATGTTAAGAACGTGGTAAATACAATACAACATGGAGACATTCCAGAAAATGAAAGGGAAGGGAAAAACTTAGCAAATTTGATGTATTTCTCTTTGGATTGTAGTTCTTCCTCTTTCCAAGCTTCCTTTCTCCTTCAAGAACTCCAGGAGATGAAAGAATTCCAGAGCTGCAGCCTCCACCACGTTCTTCCCTCTTCAAGTTATCAAAATAAAACCCTAAAATGTGTTTAAATACTCTGCTACAGTGAATTGCTACAGTGCCCCGTATTATACATGCTACAGTGACTTGTGGAATATATTTCTATACATCTCACACTGTTTTGATTAGAACTTTTGGTACACTGAATGGATTTATAAACCGTAAATTTCTCCAGAAAATAGACTTCGAGAGCTTTCCAACGGTATATAATATGTCGTCGGGTTCATTGTTTATCAATACAATTAAATCCGAGAAGATCACTAACTAGCAGAGGTGAAAATGAAGGGTTTTACTCCATTTTTGTGCAAGTTGCTCCAAAACTCATACAAACATTAAAACCACACAAAAACATAAAAATACCAAGGAATATAGCAAAGAAACATGGACGAATTGATATAAAGTAATACATAAATAGACACCTATCAAATTCCCCCACACTTAGACTTTGCTAGTCCTCGAACAACTAAAATGATACGAAACAAAACTAAACCGAAACATAATCAAAGAAAAATTAAAACACACAAATGCTTCAACTTGCAAATAGGCCTCAAAGATTGTACTTAATTATAACCCAAGGAAAACTTCAAAATAATGCCCTTGATCAACAATTTTATCTCAAATATTAGTTTCGCTTCACTTCAATTCCTCAAGTGTGTGTGTGTAGAGCCATTCTCACCTAATCACTTGTAACCCGATGAGTTTATGGATAAAAATGAATCATATTTAATATTGAAGATGTGTGTATAAATGAACTCCATAGGCCTGCTTTTCAAGTCACTCTCCACTAATGTAGACATTCACAACGCCAATGATCAAGTAGGACTTTATTAAGCTTGTAACGTTTGGCTTGGGTGAAGGTATGATAAAGGATAATAATGTGGCTCAAATCACCCACAAACACATAAATCATTCAAGACTATGTAGAGCTCAACCCTATAACACAACTTCATTTCAATTCACCAGTTACTTACTCCCCCAAACTTATTTAGAACACTCAATCTTTTTTTTTTCAGAAAACAAAAGAAAACTACACCCCCACGCTTTGTTGTTTCATTCCTTTTAAGAACACTTAAGGGTATAGATCTCTTATTCTTCTTCTTTTGTTCTTTTTTTTGTTCTTTTTTCTTTTTTTTTCTTTTTTTTATTACACTTCCCCTCCCCCACACTTAAACAACATATTGTCCTCAATGTGTAAGTACATGGACGATAAGTACAGATTGGTTTTTTTTTGTTTTTTTCTTCTTTTTTTTTTCAAACATAATAGAACTCACTTGCATTGCTCATGACACATCCCAACCTCCTCTAACTTCCCAAAACCAGAACATAGCTCAGAATTTAATTGTGAATGATCTACATGCTCGTAGGTAAGGGATAAACTGTTTGGAACAAATTCATTTAAGGTTAGGAAATCTTTTAGTGAGTTAACAAAGAAAAAGGCTTACAGAGGCTCAAAGGGGTAACTATGGGGATCAATTTCAGTCAAACAATATTTATTTAGATTTATTTAGAGAGAATGCGTTTCAAGGGTTAAAGAAACCCCATATTCTGCCATTCTCAGGTTTTTCCACAATTGTTTTTTTTTTAAATCAAAACTGATAAAGATAAAAACACATAACAACTCTAAATTACGCAAAACTAAACTCACTCATAAAATAACAAAGTTCAACAAGTCAGCAAACAAAAAACAAGTTAGTTAGAATGGGTCTACAAAGTTTAGAAGTTAGCCTCCTTATTCAGCCATTATGGATTGAAGAGATCCAGAATGCGTTTCAAGAGAACTTGAACTTTTAAGCCACCACTCTAAAAACTGAGATTAGAAAATATTACCTGGGACGAAAGAAACAACCTGTAAAATCTAAAAATAAATAACATGAAAAACTTCAAATAAACACAATAAAAAGAAAGCAAACGAAAATGAAGTAAACCAGCAGATAGAGATTACAGATGGAGCGTTAAATCCAGTTTACGCCTCTTATTGCCCTCCGCAAACCAATCTATCTGAGCTATTGTTGGATCAGGCGAATAGACGAATGCTTGCAATTTATCAATTAACTCCCCTGCAATTGAAGCTGTAACCAGGATTTGCCTTGCCGACTGTGAGATGAAGTTTTTTTCTACAGTTTGATCAAGAAAAGACAACAAACCATCAAAAAAATTATTGACATTTAACAAACCAATAGGTTTCCGATGGATGTTTAGCTGTGCCCAAGAGGTGATTTGAAATATCTCCTCTAATGTACCATAACCACCCGGCAAAGCTATAAATGCATCGGACTTAACAACCATATGTGCAATCCGCTCATGCATACTAGAGACCTGTAACTCTTCCCCGATTGTGTTGCCTACGATATCTCGTACAGCTAATGGTTTAGGGATAATGCCGAGAACTGTGCTCCCTCCTAGGGATGCAGCTGTTGACACACACCCCATTAACCCAAGACTACCCCCTCCGTAAATCATATGAATACCCCTTGCAGCTAATGTCCTACCAAGATCAAGAGCTGCTGTTGTAAACTCTCCATCTTTACCAAATTACGATCCATAAAATACGCATATATTTTGGAATCGCCGAATTGGTGTTTTCTCCATTTCTACAAGTGCTCTAATCTTGTGTAAGACACGTTAGATATTATGCTTTTCAATTGCAAGACAGGTTATGGAATGACATATGAAAATATGCAGAATGTATATATCCAACCATAAAACTCTCAAATTTTGACACATGGGGACATACTTTCGGTGGGGGTTGCTCGATGCAGATTTATCGCCCTAAGATTTGAAAAAATGAGATATGCTTTCGGCGGGGTTTGACAAAACCTACACACTTGTCTCCCACGTGAAGCATGAAAAGTAGAGATATACTTTTGGCGGAGGTTGACAAAACCTCCACACTTGTCTCCACGTGTGCTTATGACATGGGATAGTCATATGGTTTGTTAAAAAGAAAACTGAAAATTAAAACAAACAAAATCAACAAACAACAAAAACACAAAAACAACATTGATAATCAGATATAACGAAACAAGAAGAAAATAAAATTCGACAACAACAACACACATTCAAATATACAAGTAGTTGTGATTGTGGCTCACATCTTCCTCTGGTTTTACGTCCAGTAACGGCTGAAACGCCTTCTATGAGTCAGAGATTTGCTTTCCATCCAGTTTTCTTATAAACTGGCAAATAGGGTCGTTTTTAGTCAGATTCCCTAGACTATAACACTGCAATTCATCACGAAATTGTGTCCATAGATTAAGCAATTCACGCTGAACAAGTCCACAAGAATATGACTCAAGAGTTAATAAAACATTATCCAACGACTCATTACTCAAACCATTTTTAATAAATGAAAGTTTATCTTTTCTATTCCTGGACACAAAACCTAATGAACAACAAGTCTGGTTACAATTCTATCTATCGAGGTATGATTGGCTCTCTTTTGTATTTAACTGCTAGTAGACCCGATATTATGTTTAGTGTATGTATGTGTGCTAGATTTCAATCTTGTCCAAAGGAATCTCACCTTAAGGCTGTCAAAAGGATATTTAGATATCTTCTTGGAACCATAAATCTAGGTCTTTTGTATCCTAAGTATGATAATTTTGATCTAATTAGTTATTCTGATGCGGACTTTGCTGGAAGTCTTCTTGATAGAAAGAGCACTAGTGGCTCTTGCAATTTTCTAGGACATGCATTAGTCTCATGGTTTAGTAGAAAACAAAATTCTGTTGCCTTATCAACCGCGGAAGCCGAGTATATTGCAGTAGGAAGTTGTTGTGCACAATCTCTTTGGATGAAACAAATTTTAAAAGATTATGTTGTGGTATTTGATCATATTCCCATCAAATGTGACAATACAAGTGCCATCAACATTTCAAAAAATCCAATACAACACTCTAGGACTAAGCATATAGAGATTAGACACCATTTTATTAGAGATCATGTGCAAAAAGGTAATATTTCTTTAGAATTTGTTCCCACCGAAAAACAATTAGCCGATATATTTACTAAACCCTTTAGTCAAGATAGATTTTGCATAATTAGAAGAGAATTAGGCATGTTGGATATATCTTAATTTTTCTTTGATAATTTTTGAATGGTAGCATATGTTAAGGGGGAGAATATATTTAGGGGGAGTAGTTAATTTGATTACATCTTTTTGATGATAACAAAAGGAGGAGAAATAGTTGGATTGCTTATATTCATAACAAGTGCCATTTTTTTTGTTTAGTTTTTATTTTATTTTCATTCTTTATTTTAGATATTATTTTAAAGCAATCAATGTTTTGTCATCATCAAAAAGGGGGAGATTGTTAGCCCTAAGGCTATATGATAATTTTGATGATAACAATACACATTGATTCATTGAGATTTACTAATATATTTATTTATGTGCAAGAAAAAGATTATTGAAATAATTATAAAATCAAGAAGGGGCTTATTAAAATGAAGTGTTGAAGCTAAGGAGAAGACTACATGTTAAAGGCACCAAAGTTTAAGTACAAGGTTTGATTCAAGGAATGTGACACATGAGTAATGTTTAATCAATTGGTCATATATTTCTCTACAAATGCCCAAATTATGTGATTCTTGAGCCTTTGGAAAGCTTACCCAATTTATAACATTTCATATGTTTTAAAGAAATTCAAATTTTAAGTGTAAGATCGTCCAAATCATCATGCAAGTTGAAAGACAAATGGAAGCAGCTGACATGAGCACCGAATACTCCTTTGGATATATCTTGAGTTAGAAAAATCAAAATGACTTGATTCTTATGGCATTGGAAAGATGACTTAATGAAGAACATTTCATATGTTTTGAAAAAATTCAAATTTCAAACAGAAGGCCGGCATAATTGACATGCAATTCGGTGGACTGACACAGAGAAGAAAAATCAACTCACATGAGCACCGAATGGTGTTTTGGACATATCTTAAGATAGAGATATCCAAATGCTTTGATTCTTAATGTTTTTGAAAGCCTATTCAAATATTCAGATCTTTCATGTTTTGAAGAAATTCAAATTTCAAACGGAAGGCTGAAGAATTATCATTCAATTTGGTGGACTGACACAAGAAAGAAAAATCAAGTCACATGAGCACCGAATGGTGTTTTGGCCATATCTTGAACTACAGATATCCAAATGACTTGATTCTTGATGCGTTGGAAATCATATTCAAATGTGCAGATCTTTTATGTTTTACAGATTTTCAAATTTCAAACGGAACATTGACAAAAATGGCAGACAAGATTACGGTTTTTATGGTGGCAGAAAATTTGGAGATGGTGTCTTCACTTGATTAAGTTCATCTCATTTGCCTATAAAAGGAGCCATTCTCCCATGCATTCAAGAAGTGCAAGAGAATCATTTTATCAAGCAAAAAAGCCAAGAGAAATATCAAGTTTATAGAGCTTTTATATTCTTTATCTACTCTTTGAAGAGAGTTGTACTTTTGTTGTAAAAACTTTTCTTTGTTCGTCTATTGTGTGAGAGTGAGATCTTCTTGTAAAGGATAAAAGATATCCTTGAGAGACTCTTTTCCTTGGTGAGGTTGTTCATCAGAAGAACTCTTGGTGTGGTGTTATCAAGAGTTGGAAGAAAAAGTCTTGGTGAGATTGTTCATCAAGCAAGTTGTAAAGATTTCTACAACTTAGTGGAAAGCTTAGCTCATGGAGCTAGGAGCCCGTGGACGTAGGCAATGTTTGCCGAACCACGTAAATTGAGTTTGCACTCTCTCTATCCCTATACTCTTTACATTTACTTGCACTTGAGATTATTTATTATTGCTATTCTCTTGATTGCATCTTAGATAACTTCTATTTTCATCTTCTTCACTTCTATTCTCAAAAGAAAAAGTGAAATAATTTTATCTTTCAAGAAAAGTTTTATAAATTCGTTTTGATAAATAAAACCCAATTCACCCCCCCTCTTGGGTTGTCATACCTGGGTCAACAAGTGGTATCAGAGCAAGATTGCTCATTTTTTTTTAAATCTTAACCGATTTTGAGCTATGGCAACTTTTAATTCAACTTCATATATTGAGGGGCTTTCTATTTCTAGACCTCCATTTTTTAATGGAAGTGATTACTCTTATTGGAAAACTAGCATGAGTATTTTCTTGAAATCTTTTGATTATGATTTGTGGTCTATTGTTTTGGAAGGACCTTTTGTTCCTACCAAAATTGAAAATGGGGAATGCATGCTTAAAGAACCTAAAGAGTTTAGTGAAGATGATAAAAGGAAATTGAGTTTGAATGCTAAAGCTATGAATGTGTTATATTGTGCTCTAGATAGAAATGAGTTTAATAGAATATCTACTTGTTCTACGGCACAAGAAATATGGCACACACTTGAAGTAACTCATGAAGGAACTAGTCAAGTTAAAGAATCCAAAATTAGTATACTGGTTCATAGTTATGAGCTTTTAAGATGAAATCGGATGAATCAATTTCTGAAATGTTTACTAGATTTACGGATATTATTAATAGTTTGAAATCTCTTGGTAAATCTTATTCTAATGTTGAAATGGTGAGACAGATTCTTAGGTGTCTACCAAAATCTTGGGAGCCAAAGGTGACGGCAATTCAAGAAGCAAAGGACCTCACCAAACTACCATTAGAAGAACTTATGGGTTCTCTCATGATTCATGAAATCACCTTGAAGGAGAATGAAGAAGATTTCAAGAAAAAGAAAAATATCGCTTTCAAATCTTCAACAAAAGAAGATGATGAGTACAACGATGAAGGAGATGATGAAGATCTTGCATTCATCACAAGAAAGCTAAAAAGGATGATTAGAAGAAACCAAGGATTCAAGAAGAACTCTAGAAGGGAATACAAAGGGCAAAGCTCAAAGCAAGATAAGAAAAATGATCAAGTCATTTACTATGAGTGCAAGAAACCGGGACATGTAAAGATGGATTGTCCTTACTTCAAAAGTCAAAACAAGAAATCCAAAGCAATGAAAGCCAAAAATTGGGATGATAGTGAAGCTAGCTCTACCGAAGAAGAAGATTGCGAAGTGGCAAACATGTGCTTCATGGCTTTAAGTGACGATGAGGTAAGTATTCTAAACTATGATCCTAAACTTTCATATGATGAATTACTTGAAGCATTCCAAATTTTACATGTGCAAATTGATAAGAAAAACTCAAAAATCAATGCTTTCAAAAAGAAGTCAAAAATCATGTTATCTCAATTAGAAGAGGTGGTAGAAATAAATGACGCTTTAGAAAATGAAAATGAAATTTTAAAGCAAAAAGATTTTGAAAGTTTGGAAAGTCAAATACATTTATTAAAAACTGAAAATGACATTTTAAAACAAAAGGATTTTGATAAATTGGAGAAACAAAATGCTAGTTTGAAAAAGGAAAATAATGAATTAAGAAATATTGTTGATAGTTTTACAAAAAGCACAAAAAATTTGAATTCTATGTTACAAAACCAAAGGTGTGTTTTTGATAAAAGAGGCTTAGGATATAAAACTCATAAAAATCAAAAGTATTTTAAAAATTATTTTGCTCATGCATTTTTTAGGAATAATCCTAATCATTCATGTACTTATTGTGGAAGAAAAGGACACAATATGCATTCTTGCTCCATTAAAAGAAATCCTAATTTGAAACAAATATGGGTTCCAAAAAGTATCATAACTAACCCCCAAGGACCCAAGAACTTTTGGGTACCAAAAAGTTACTTCTTGAATGTTGATTGTAGAGACAAAGGAGTGGCAAACACAAGTGGTACTTAGATAGTGGATGCTCAAGGCATATGCCCGGAGATGCCTCCAAATTTTCAAGATTAATCATGAAGAAAGGAGGATATGTGACCTGCGGTGATTAATGCCAAAGGAAGGGTATCGGACATGGTGATATTGGTAACCTTCTAACCTATTATAAAGATGTTGATTGGTTCATGGTTTGAAAACGATGATAGCCAATAGGCAATTATGTGATAAGGGATATCCTTGTTGCTTCGAGACTAATATTCTCTATGTGTGATTAAGGATGTTAGTAACAATAAGACATTATTTGTTGGTAATAGATGTGGTAATATTTATACAATTGATATTGATGTTAATGATCATGTAGAAAAATTGTTTCATTGTTAATGATGATGCTTGGTTATGGCATAGAAGGTTAGGTCATGCTAGCATGGACACAATTTCAAAAATTTCTAAAAATGATTTAGTTGATGGTCTTCCAAAAATAAAATTTGAAAAGGATAAGATTTGTGATGCTTGTCAATTTGGAAAACAAGTGAGAACTTCTTTTAAACAAAAAAAAATTATTTCAACAAATAAATCTCTACAATTACTTCATTTGGATTTATTTGGACCATCAAGAACTCAAAGTCTTGGTGGAAAGTATTATGTTTTTGTTATTGTGGATGATTGTTCAAGATTCACTTGGGTGTTATTCTTGAAAACTAAAAATGAGGCCATACAAGCTTTTTCAAAATTTACAAAAAGAGTCCAAAATAAAAAAGGGCATTCTATTGTATCCATTAGAAGTGATCATGGTGGTGAAGTAGACAATGTTGCGTTTGAAAATCTTTGTGATGAAAATGGTTTTGAACATAATTTTTCCGCACCTAGAACTCCACAACAAAATGGTGTTGTTGAGAGAAAAAATAGGACTATCCAAGAAATGGCTAGGACCATGTTACTAGAAAATAATTTGCCAAAATATTTTTGGGCCGAAGCCGTTAATACCGCATGCTTTATAATCAATAGAGTCCATATTAGAGCTTTAATAAAGAAAACTCCTTATGAACTTTGGAAAGGAAGAAAAACCAACATTGGATTTCTTAAAGTTTTTGGATGTAAATGTTTTATTTTAAACACCAAGGATAACCTTGAAAAATTTGATGCAAAAGCCGATGTTGGAATTTTTGTTGGCTACTCCAACCATCGTAAAGCATATAGAGTTTTTAACAAAAAGACTCTTACTATTGAAGAATCTATGCATGTTGAATTGGATGAAACTAATGTTATTTCTTCAAAGAATTTAGATGATGATATTGTTGAGGTAGAAAGGCAAATCAAGGAATCAAGGCTTGATGAAAAGAGCCAAGATGATTTACAACTTCAACAAGAAAAGCTTGAGAAAGTAAATGATTCTTCCCAAGAATTACCAAAGGAATTGAGGTATACAAAAGCTCATCCTAAAGATCTTATTATTGGTGAACCATTACAAGGTATGAGAACTAGATCTTCTTTTAGAAACTTTTGTAATCATTTTGCATTTGTCTCTCAATTTGAACCAAAAACTTTTAAAGAAGCCGAAATGACGAAAGTTGGATTTTGGCTATGCAAGAAGAATTGAACCAATTTGAAAGAAATCAAGTTTGGGAATTAGTCCCTAGACCCAAAAATCATTCTATTATAGGCACTAAATGAATTTTTAGAAATAATAGATAAAAGCACCATTATAGAAACAAAGCTAGACTTGTTGCTCAAGGACTACAATCTAAGAATCTAAGGATTGATTATGAGGAAACCTTTGCACCGGTTGTAGATTAGAATCCATTAGAATGTGTGTGCATTGCATGTTATAAAAATTTTACCTCTAACCAAATGGATGTCAAAAGTGCATTTTTAAATGGTTACATTATGGAGGAAGTATCTGTAGAGCAACCTCTTGGTTTTCAAAATCATGATTTTCCAAACCATGTTTTCAAACTCAAAAAGGCACTTTATGGCTTGAAACAAGCACCAAGAGCATGGTATGATAGATTGAGCAAATTTCTCATTGATAATGGTTTTGAAATGAAAAAAAGTTGATACTACTCTTTTTGTTAAAACAAAGAATGATGATTTATTAATTGTTCAAATCTATGTTGATGATATTATATTTGGTGCTACTAATGTCTCTATGTGTGAGGAATTTTCTAAGTGCATGCAACAAGAATTTGAAAATGAGCTTAATGGGAGAATTAAATTTCTTCCTTGGACTTCAAATCAAGCAATCAATAGATGGGATCTTCATTAATCAAGCTAAATACACAAGAGATCTTCTCAAGAAGTTTTGGCATGGATAATTCAAGGACATATAACACACCTATGGGTACATTAACCAAGCTTGACAAAGATGAGAAAGGAAAGTGTTGAGGTAACAAAATATCGAGGTATGAGTGGCTCTCTTTTGTATTAAACGCTAGTAGACGATATATGTTTAGTGTATGATGTGTGCTAGATTTCAATCTTGTTCAAAGGAATCTCACCTTAAGGCTGTCAAAAGGATATTTAGATATCTTCTTGGAACCATAAATCTAGGTCTTTGGTATCCTAAGTGTGATAATTTTGATTTAATTAGTTATTCGGATGCGGACTTTGCTGGAAGTCTTCTTGATAGAAAGAGCACTAGTGGCTCTTGCCATTTTCTAGGACATGCATTAGTATCATGGTTTAGTAGAAAACAAATTTCTGTTGCATTATCAACCGCGGAAGCCGAGTATATTGCAGTAGGAAGTTGTTGTGCACAATCTCTTTGGATGAAACAAATTTTAAAAGATTATGGTGTGGTATTTGATCATATTCCCATCAAATGTGACAATACAAGTGCCATCAACATTTCAAAAAATCCCATACAACACTCTAGGACTAAGCATATAGAGATTAGACATCATTTTATTAGAGATCATGTGCAAAAAGGTAATATTTCTTTAGAATTTGTTCCCACCGATAAACAATTAGACGATATATTTACTAAACCCCTTAGTCAAGATAGATTTAGCATAATTAGAAGAGAATTAGGCATGTTGGATATGTCTTAATTTTGCTTTAATATGATGGTAGCATATGTTAAGGGGGAGAATATATTTAGGGGGAGTAGTTAATTTGATTACATCTTTTTGATGATAACAAAAGGGGGAGAAATAGTTGGATTGCTTATATTCATAACAAGTGCCATTCTTTTTGCTTATTGTTGATTTTATTTTCATTCTTGATTTTAGATTATATTTTAAAGCAATCAATGGTTTGTCATCATCAAAAAGGGGGAGATTGTTAGCCCTAAGGCTACATAATAATTTTGATGATAACAATACACATTGATTAATTGAGATTTACTAACATGTTTATTTATGTGCAAGAGTAAGATCATTGAAATAATTTTAAACTCAAGAAGAGGCTTATTAAAATGAAGTGTTGAAGCTAAGGAGAAGACTACATGTTAAAGGCACCAAAGTTTAAGAACAAGGATTGACTCAAGGAATGTGACACATGAGCAATGTTCAATCAATTGGTCATATATATCTCTACAAATATCCAAATGATGTGATTCTTGAGCCTTTGGAAAGCTTACTCAATTTATAACATTTCATATGTTTAATGAAATTCAAATTTCAAGTGCAAGGTTGTCCAAATCATCATGCAATTGAAAGACAAATGGAAGCAGCTGACATGAGCACCGAATACTCCTTTGGACATATCTTGAGCTAGAAAAATCAAAATGACTTGATTCTTACGGCATTGGAAAGATGACTTAATGAAGAACATTTCATATGTTTTGAAAAAATTCAAATTTCAAACAGAAGGCCGACATAATTGACATGCAATTCGGTGGACTGACACAAAGAAGAAAAATCAACTCACATGAGCACTGAATGGTGTTTTGGCCATATCTTGAGCTACAGATATCCAAATGACTTGATTCTTGATGCGTTGGAAAGATTATTCAAATATGAAAATCTTTCATGTTTTGTAGATTTTCAAATTTCAAACGGAACATTGACAAAAATGGTAGACAAGATTACGATTTTTATGGTGGGCAGAAAATTTGAAGATGGTGTCTTCACTTGATTAAGTTCATCTCATTTGCCTATAAAAGGACCCTTCTCCCATGCATTCAACAAGTGCAAGAGAAGCATTTTATCAAGCAAAAAGCAAGAGAACTATCAAGTCTAGAGAGCTTTTATATTATTTATCTACTCTTTGAAGAGAGTTATACTTTTGTTGTAAAAATTATCTTTGTTCTTGTATTGTGGTGAGAGTGAGATATTATTGTAAAGGATAATAGTTATCCTTGAGAGACTCTTGTTGTGTGTTATCAAGAGTTGAGGAAAGTTGCCTTGGTGAGGTTGTTCATCAAGAAGAACTCTTGGTGTGGTGGTATCAAGGGTTGAAGGAAGTTGCCTTGGTGAGGTTGTTCATCAAGAAGAACTCTTGGTGTGGTGTTATCAAGAGTTAAGGAAAGTTGCCTTGGTGAGGTTGTTCATCCAGAAGAACTCTTGGTGTGGTGTTATCAAGGGTTGAAGGAAGTTGCCTTGGTGAGGTTGTTCATCAAGAAGAACTCTTGGTGTGGTGTTATCAAGAGTTGGAAGAAAAAGTCTTGGTGAGGTTGTTCATCAAGCAAGTTGTAAAGATTATACAACTTAGTGGAAAGCTTAGCTCGTGGAGCTAGGAGCCCGTGGACGTAGGCAAGGTTTGCCGAACCACGTAAATTGAGTTTGCACTCTCTCTATCCCTTTCCTCTTTATATTTACTTGTACTTGTAATTGTTCTTTATTTGCCATTCTCTTGATTGCATTCTATTTTCATCTTCTTCACCTTTGTTCTCAAAGAAAGATTTAAATAATTTTGATCTTTCAAGAAAAGTTTTCTAAATCCGTTTTTATAAATAAAAACCCAATTCACCCCCCCTCTTGGGTTGCCATACCTGGGTCAACAAAAATCACCTAGAAATCCTGTAAAAATTCTAATCAAAATCATATTAGGATTATGAGAAATAAAATAGGAAGTGATATAATTAAACTCCAAAAAGAATTAGGACAAATAAATATTCTCCTATTCTAATTAGGATATAAGATACTATATCCTAATCTAAGAAGATATTTATTATAACTCAAATACTTCCTAAAATATAATTCTAGAAACAATAAAGTAGGAATCAAAATAATATTTTTGTTTTATCACAAGTTGGACAAAATTTATTATGTGCATGGCACATGTATATATAGTAGACGTTGACACCAACAATCTCCCCCTTTTTGGCAACTTGTGATGAAAACACCAAACTGTTTCTGATCAAAGAAAAACACACATGATAAGTTAATCATAACAATAAGCTATCATGAAGTAGCAAACAGAAAATATCATGTGTAAAGAATTATCTAGTGTGCTGTTACAAATCTCTTAACAGAACACTGTCAAAATATTTTATCCTGCAAACAAAATGAAGTTGTCAAACTGATCAAGCAACACATTAATCAACTCATGATCCGAGCAATCAGATCAACAATAAAATCATGATCAGAGCAAAAACATCTGAGTAAAACATTCATCAAATCAAGATATCAAATCAAGATAATACAAACGCACAAACACAGTAAAAACACAAAGTATCACAAAGCATCACAAATAGTTCGAATGCACACGCAAAGCAAGCATAAGAAGTATAAGAAGTGCTTCTTATTCCCCCTTACTCCTTACTTACATCCCTTGAGAATAAGAAATATAAACAGAATAGAAGTAAACACAGTTATATCATAAACAACAAAAAAAAAAATAACAAAAAGATCAGAAAACTCCTTCTCCCCCTTGATTTCAGCACAAGTGCCAAAAACACTTAACGAAGTCTCAGAGACTTGCGAACAAGTGGGGAAGAGGAACTGCCAGGACGTTTCTTGAATCTGCCAGCCTTCTCTTTATATCTATATATGAACTATCATCCTATAGGCTAGCAAACCAAAATTGATTGGTCATTTGGTGCCTAAGTAGTACAAAAATTTGACTGTCTTCCCGAACTTTATTTTGATGGGAAGGGGGAAGCCAATTGAACTGTGCAATCTTATGTATCACTCTATATTTCTTCCTTAATCACTTCATCCATGTTAAATTCCTCATTTAAAGAATGCAAACTGCCTATAGGAATATCCAAAAAAGTGTTTATGACATTCGGAGAGAATTTCACAAACTTTCCTTTACAATAAACTTTGTGATAATGAAAACTTTTCGGATCATCAATGGCAGTTGAGATATTGGCATAGAATTCTTGAATGACTTCATAGCGGGTAGGAAGTTGTTTATCATATGAGTCCAGTATATAGACTCAAGCAACTCACTCAGGCCATATGTGTTGAAATCAGTAAGTTTTACCGGCCTTTCCATCTGTAACTTCCTTTGTGAAGTGTACTTCTTGAACTTCTACTTGATATCGGCTATGAGAAACTTATTGTACTTCTACTTAACTTTGTCTTTCATCTTCATTACTGGAACTTGCTCATCCTCACTTATGGTAGGATTAACAGCAATCCTCGCATGTGCTTGTTGCATTGGAGATGACGGTACACTGTTGCTCCTGTCGTAACTGGAGTTGCTGTGAGAAGATGAAGAACTTGTAGATTTTGATGATTCTGTGTTCGTCGCCATTGCTAAGGTTTACTGACTGCACCAAAGTTTCAGAACCAAGAGAGAAAGAAGACGAGGAACAGTAGAGAAACTGTAGTTGGAGTATGGTATGAACAGGAGAAGCTCAAAACCTATTCGTAATATACTAGGCCAAATTGAAAACAATTTTGTTTTTAACAAAATTTAATATTAATTGTATTTCCAAAACCGTTTCATAACTGACATTAGTAGGCAAAAATTCAAATTTGATTCCTATTTGAATAAGGAATTCTAATAGAATTAGGATTCCCGCCACTAAAACTTCTCCCCCTCAATTTAATATAGTTGACATGGCATTTTTGACACATGGACACACAAGAAAATCAAATTTCGGATAAGCACAAAGAGCATCGTATGTTAAGAAAAATGTAATAGAAAACAGTTAAAAATAACATAACAACAATATCTGAACATCATACGAATCATTCTAAGAAAGCATATTTCAAAGCTGTTTCTTTTCTCATAAAAGCTGTTTTTCTTTTTCTTTTGACTTGATTCAATTGAGTGATCAACTTGAGTATGCTTCTTACACACACAAAAATTGATTTCAATGTGACTTTTTCTAGATGAATACAGTAGCTTTCACACAATATAGAGGTAACCCTTTTTATTTAAGTGGGTGACCTCAACATATTTCTTAGATACCCTGAGGTTATTCTCAATAATGGCTTTCACACATCATATATTGGTAGCCCTCTCTGTATTTTTCATTTTAAATCAGTATCTGATCATTCACATAATTTTTATATCATAGCTCACATATGCTTAATTAGAAGAAAACTTATGATATTGTATATACAATTAACTTAACAGCACACAGTGTTCATTCAGGTAACTGACAGATGCCTAAGGCTTTTCTTAGATTTTCAAATCTTGTTGTATCCAATGCCTTAGTGAACAAGTCAGTCAATTGTCTATCAGTGGAGATGTGTTCAATGTGTATCACCTAAGACTCTACTAGTTCCCTTATAAAATGGTATCTTTTGTCAATGTGTTTTGTTCTAGAATGCTGAACAGAATTTTTAGAAATATTTATAGCACTAGTATTATCACAAAACACAGTTATAGGCTTTTGTTCAATACCATAATCACTTAACATTTGCTTCATCTACAATAGTTGTGTGCAACAACTCCCTGTTGCTATGTATTCGGCTTCAGCAGTAGATAAAGAAATAGAATTCTGCTTTTTGCTGTGCCATGAAACTAAGTTAGTACCAAGATAAAAACACCCACCTGATATGCTTTTTCTATCATCTACATTTCCTACCCAATCAGCATCACTAAACCCTGCAAGATAATCATTTTTATCTTTAGAAAACCATATACTATAATCATGTGTTTCATGAACATACTTGATGATTCTCTTAGCTGCTACCAGATGTGATTCGTTGAGATTTGCTTGAAATCTTGCACACAATCCTACACTAAAATACAAGTCTAGTCTGCTTGCTGTGAGATATAACAAACTGCCAATGATATTTCTATACAAACTTGCATCAACATATTTTCTTGCATTGTCTTTTGAAAGTTTTAGATTAGTACCGATAGGAGTTTTCATTGGTTTTGCATTCTGAAGCCCAGATTTCTTTACAAGATTTTTAGCATATTTTGATTGAGATATGAATATCCCATCATTCATTTGCTTAACCTATAATCCAAGAAAGAAATTTAATTCTCCTACCATGCTCATCTCAAACTATTCCTGCATCAACTTAACAAACTCATTAGTTTTTCTTTTGTCAGTTGATCCGAAAACAATGTCATCAACATATATTTGAGTAACAATAAAATAGTTAGATGCATGTTTGATAAACAAAGTCTTATCATTGCTGCCTCTTTTATAACCTCTGTTGATCAAAAAGTTTATCAGCCTTTCATACCAAGCTCTAGGAGCTTGTTTCAAACCATACAAAGCTTTGTACAATTTGTATACAAAATCAGGATGTTTAGGATCTTCAAATCCTTTAGGCAGTTTAACAAAGACTTCTTCATTGAGATAGCCATTTAAAAATGCTATTTTAACATCCATTTGGTACAACTTAAAATCAAGCAAATAAGCAATTGCAAGTAGTAACCTGATTGACTCAAGTCTAGTTACTGGTGCAAAGGTTTCATCAAAGTCTATGCCTTTTACTTGTGTGTTACCTTGTGTAACTAGCCTAGCCTTATTTCTTACTACTTGTCCACTTTCATCACTTTTATTTTTGAATACCCATTTAGTTCCAATGACATTTGCATTTTTTGGCCTAGGAACTAATTCCCATACTTCATTCCTTTTAAACTGATTAAGTTCATCTTGCATAGCTTGAATCCATACATCTTCTTTTAAGGCTTCTTTCACATTTTTTGGTTCAACTAAAGAAACATAACATGCAAATCTTACCTGATTTCTTACCTTGCTCCGAGTCTTCATCATGCCATCTGGTGTTCCAATGATAGAACTTGTTGGATGTGCCTTTTGAATCCATGTGGGTGGATCTTTCTTTTCATATTCATTCCTGATTGAATTTTTGTTCAAATCTGAGTTGTCAGATGTTACTGTTACGTCGGGTGTAACAGTAGCTATTTTCTCTTTCATAATAGAATCTTCTTTATTGTTGCTGTCTGAATCTGGCTTCTCTGTATCATCTGTGAAGCTGGTTATGCTTTCCTCTTATGAGTACTTTACATAATCGTCCAAATCATAAAATACTACGTTCGCAGATTCCATGACTGCCTCAGTTCTCATATTGTAAACTCGAAATGCTTTGCTGTTTTGTGCATATCCCACAAAGACTCCTTCATCACTTCTTGGATCTAATTTTCCTAACTACTCTCTGTCATTTAAGATGTAACACCTGCATCCAAAAATATGAAAATATTTCAAATTCGGTTTTCTACCTTTCAAAATTTTATAAGGTGTCTGGTTAGTGCCAAGTCTAAGAAAAACTCTATTTGAAATATAACAAGCAGTGCTTATTGCTTCATCCCATAGCCTCTTGGTCAACTTTTTGCTATTGAGTATCACTCTAGCCATCTCTTGAAGAGTTCTATTCTTTCTTTCCACAATGCCATTCTGTTCAGGGGTTTTGGGAGCTGAAAATTCATGATCAATTCTATGATATTTGCAAAAGTTAGCATAGCTAACGTTTTCAAACTCTTTTCCATGATCACTTCTTATCCTCACAATCCTGCCAATGTTCCTATTTTGCTCATTTTCAAGCTTAACACAGAGATTCTTGAAAGCATCAAAGGTGTCAGATTTTTCTTTAATGAAATCAACCCAAGTATATCTAGAAAAATCATCCACACAAATAAATATGTATCTCTTACCTGTAATGCTTTCAATTTGCATAAGACTCATAAGATCCATGTAGAGCAAATCAAGTATTTTAGATGTGCTAAGATGTGAATTTGATTTGTGTAAACTTCTAATTTGTTTTCCCATTTGACATGGTCCACAAATTTCATTAACTTTGTCATCAAGTTTAAGAACTCCTTTTACAGCATCTAACTTAGTTAATTTAACCAAGTCTTTGTAACTTAAGTGTCCTAATTTTTGATGCCTCAATTCTAAATCTGAAATCCTAGCCTGAAATGCAATCTTTACCACATAACAATTATCCGAAGATCTATTACCTTCTAGAATGCATTTACCAAAATTATCTAAGACCATGCATTTGTTTTGTGTGAAATTAACAATATACTTGTCATCACAAATCTGACTAATACTAATAAGATTGGCTTACAAACCTTCAACCAGCAAGACATTTTGAAACTTGGGTAGGCCTTTGACATTCAAAGTGCCTTTACCAATGATCTTACTCTTTGCTCCATCTCCATAGGTGACATTACCATCTCTACATGCTTTAGAATCTGTTAAAAACTGTTTATTTTCAGTCATGTACCTGGAACAACCACTATCAAAATACCACAAACCGTTAGAAGTATGTTCAAGAGTAGTAAGAGAAACATGGTATACTGTTTTGTCTTTCTTAACCCACTGCAGTTGTGATTTTGGTAACAGTTTGAACTATTTTTATCACTTATGTAAAAGATTCAACAATTTAAAGCATCTAGGTCTAATATGTCCCTTTTTACCACAAAAATAACGAATTGGAATAAATTTCCTTACCTTTTTAGGATTGGATTTGAAAGAACTCAAAGGAGAAACAAATGTCTCACTGCTCTTGGAATTAGGGCTTGACTTTAAAGAGTTAAGTTTAGAATTCTTACCTGATGTTAAAGCTTTCACAAACACAGTTTTTAATGAAGATGCAACATTACCTTCTGTATACCCCATTCTATGTTTGTTGGAGTTGTCTCTTCCAAGACTCAAGACCTGATCAAGTTTGGCTGCTCCAATTTTGAGTTGATCAACACACTTTTTGCTTTCAACTTATTCTATTGTGATTTTCTCAATATGTGCTATTTTGTCTATCAAAACAGTCTCCAGTTTCAAGATATGATTTTCAGCATAGGATTTTTCACATTCCAGCACCTCAATTTTCTTCTTCAAGATTTTGATTTCTTCCTTCTGATTTAGCCATTCACCATAAAGTGCGTTGTATGTCTCTTGCAACTCTTCTTAGTATTTTGGTCCATCTTCTTGATCAGAATGATCAACACTGGTTCTCTAATTTTCTGTTATGTCACACATAACAGCTTTCCCTTTATCAACTGTAGATGCAGTAAATGCAACAAAATTCCTCATGCAATCTTGATCTTCTGAATCCGATTCTGATTCATCACTCTAGGTTGCTGTCAGGCCTTTGTTCTTCTTCTTAAGATTAGCACATTTAGACTAAATATGCCCATAACCAGAACATTCATAACACTGAATCTGCCCTTTCTTTTCAGGTTGTTTTGGCTTCTTCGTGTCATTCTCCTTGTTGAACTTTCTGAATTTTTTATCACTTGAGTTTGATGGCATTCCTTGATTCTTTTTCCTAAAATTTCTTTTCATGAACTTGACATAATTTCTTGTTAGAAAAGTAATCTGTTTAGAATTAGTTTCATCAAACTCATCATTACTTTCCTCATCAGATTTTTCAGTTTTAACATTGAATGCAATGCTTTTTCCTTTTTGTTTCCTAGTACTATGATTTATTTCAAAGTTTTGGAGAATGCCAATCAGTTCATCAACCCTCATCTCATCAATGTTTTTAACTCCCTCAATAGCTAAAATTTTAGGTTGAAATTTATTTGGGACAGGCCTAATTATTTTACTAACAATTTCTGCATCCGTGAAAGTTTTTTCAAGCATGTATGCAGAATTTATGATGTGACATATCTTAGAGTAAAACTCAGAAATTGATTCATCCTCATGCATCATTAAATTTTTAAATTGAGAATTAAGTTTCATCAATTTAGATCTTTTAACTGATACTGTACCTTCATGTTTTACCTCAAGTATGTCCTATGCTTCTTTGGTCACTTTGCACCTTAAAATTTATCCGAAGTTGTTTAAGTCCACTACAGCAAAAATTGCATTAAGAGCCTTTGAATTCTAGCTGGAACATCGGTATTCTTCATCTGTCCATTCATCTTCAGGTTTGGGTTCGGAATCACCAAAAGCATTCAACTTTATTGTCGGTGTCCATCCTTTAAGCACACTAGTCCATGCTCTGTCATCAAGAGATTTGATATACATCATCATTCTTACCTTCCAATATGAGTAATTACTATCATCAAGACTTGGTGGTTGTGTTCCGGATCCTCCATTGTGAATGAACTCCATCCTTCCAGATCAAAGTAATTGTTTTCTTCACTTGTTCATCAGTGAACCTGCTCTGATACCAATTGTGAGTTCTGAAAGTCTGCAGTTATAAGAAATATAATAGTAAACTATAAAGTAAATTAGCACAGGAGGATTTTTACGTGGCTCGGTTATAAAATCTACATCCACGAACAGCTATAGAGCTGCAATTCACTAAGTTCTTATTTGTACAATCTTTAAGACCTTTTACAGTACTGACTCACTCTTACACACTGACCTAATCTTTGTAAAACAAAATCTTCACAAAGATCTTAAACTCTAGTGACACTGCCCACTCTCTGTCGCAGATAACTTAACAACACACTGTTAAGTTATACATAACAATGACGTCTAACACTGAATTACATAAACACTTAAGTCGTAAGTTATCCCAAGTGTCTACTAACTCACACAGACCTAATCAACAACTTATGTATGATTTCTAGCTCTCATACATGAATCAAAGACTTATAAAATCAAATTAAAGAAGCATTTCTCTTTGCGTTGAAGCTCTCTTCCTTTATTATTGGAATGCTGAAATATAAACTCACACAGCACACCACATAATCAACATGTTCTGGCATGTAAAAATAACTTTGTATATATAGTGGTATGCCTGGACGAAATCTCTCAGAAATCCTGTAAAAATTCTAATCAAAATCATATTAGAATTAGGAGAAATAAAATAGGAAGTGATATAATTAAACTCAAAAAAGAATTAGAAAAAATAAATATTCTCCTATTCTAATTAGTATATAAGATACTATATCATAATTTAAGAAGATATTTATTATAACTTAAATACTTCCTAAAATATAATTCTAGAAATAATAAAATAGGAATCAAAATAGTATTCTTGTTTTATCGTAAGTTGAATAAAATTTATTATATTATGACACATACATATATAATAGACGTTGACACCAATAGATTTAAAAAAAAAAATTCATTTATTAGTTACTTTATTTTTGTTGGCTTTGGTCACGCAAGGTTCTGGAAGTTGTTAGGGGACCATCAAAAGGTTAAGACGCAGGCCAAGAATGAGTATTGGTCAAAATTCAAAAACTTAGGCAGCAAACTAAGATGAGTGGCCAATCAGGATGCTCAATTGGGACTCGTGTCTTGTCTATCAAAGCAATAAACAATTATTTATAAATACTATCACGTGATTTTTAATACTCACGCTCAAATATATTTATTTAATCCAACTTTTACAGATTTTTTCTATTGAGGGGCCATGGCCTCCTCTTAAATATTTATAAATATGAATTTTACAAATATTAATTAGTTCGACTTTAAGAAATTCTCTTAATAATTTTTAACTTACAATTTTATATTGAAAATTTGAAAAAAGAATTTCATCTTACAAGATGTTTGTTTATCAAATTTTAAAAAATTTATATTTTTATTTTGAAACCTCATAATATTTCAAAAATAATATTAATATATCACATAATCTAAAACAATATCATGTTCGCAATTAAAGAGATTAATTTAATTAAAAACATATATTATGTCCTAGTTTAACTAAAACTTTTTAAATACCCATTATCCATTTTAGATAGCCTAAAAAATATGATATTTTTATAATAAATATTTTTTAAACACACTAAGCTAAATAAATAAGACTCTGTTTTTTCTTGTTTTTAAATCCTGTTTTCTGTGCTGCACATTTTCTAATATAATTTATATTCAATCTCAATTATATATTTTTTTCAAAATTTAAAATAATTCAAAATCAACTACATATTCCTAAATTCAATTAAAAATAAAAATACTGGATTCGTAAAAGAACACGTCCTAACTTTTAAAAAAATTGATATTATAAATAAAAAGAAAAAAATACTCCAAAAAAATTTGTCCTCAACTTTTGTTGTTAGAAAGGATAATTTCATTTTCCTCCCTAGTCTCGTAAAAAAAATCCCCTTAAATATCAGGAATTATAAATTGCTTCCTGAGACCCGAATTCAGATGTTAACTTAAACCGTAAAACAGGAGAGAGAATAAAACACTAAACTGTAAAACAGGGGAGAGAATAAAACATGCATTATATAATCTCCATAAGTATTATTTAAATTAAATAATAAAAATATATGATAAAATAATTATTTAATTACAAACCAAATAATTAAAGAGTTTTAACTACTCATCTTCTTCTACAACAGTGCCGAAACCACCACATCTTTGCAACCTCGCACCACCTCCATCGACACGAAAAAAAAACAAACAAAACAAAAGGCCCACGCAACTCTTTGCGTATCCATGACCGATGCAACATCAATTTCACAACAATGGAAATCACAAACCAGCCCCAAACATCTAAATCATAAAACCAACAGCAAAAACAACCTCACTGCCAGTAGAAGAACCCATAGGTAGCAATCTAATCCGCCAACAACAGGCCTCTACAACAAAACCCCCCCAACATAGCAAACAATAAGCCTATGCTACAAAACCCCCCAACACAGCAAACAACAGGCCTCTACAACAAACACTGGCCAATACAACAACAAACCCTGGCCAATACAGCAACCATCCGACCAATATCATTGTAAAGATGAAGAAAAGAAATGGGAAAAAATAGCAAAAGAAAGCGAGAATAGGAAGATGGGACGGTTGTAGTGAGAGGAATTTGGCACAATAAAAACGAAAAAAAACCCACAAAACCCACCATCTCCTTGTTTCCCAGCCTTATTAAGAGAACATCCAGAGCAGAAGATGAGATTTGAGAGAGATGGGTTTCCAATGGTTTATGAAGACACAGAAAGTGAGAGATGGGCTTCCAATAGAGATGAATGTCATGAAGATTTGTTGATGGACGATGGCGATGAAGGCTGTGATGTATTTTAAGAAAGATTTCTTAGATTCATTGTTGGGGATGACGATGAAAGTGATGATAAAAATGGAAGATGGAAGACGATGGAAGAAGTTGAAGACGAAAAAAATTGAGGATTTCTGTTAATATAATATTATTTTTATTTTTAATTTTAATAAATTAATATATATATTTTTTAAATTTAGCTCATATTACTATTGTATCTTATAAATTTTGTTTTCGATTTTACCCTTCCTTACGCCGTTTAAGTTAACTTCGGGATTCAGCTTTCAGAGGTAATTTGCACTTCTCAATGCCTCCCGGAATTTTTTTTTTTTTTTTTTTCAAAGAACTTCAGCTCAGTGGGGAAAATGTAATTATCCTGTGTTATCTGTGAGTGGGACGAATTTGTCTTTTTATTCCTCCATCTATCATAAATGAATTTAAAAGATTTTCTTATGACAATAGTTTTTTGTTACGCCATGTGGTTTGACATGATATTGAGCAAATAAAACTTCTTGTAATTTTTTTATTGACCACCCTGCTCTCATCGATTTTCAATAAAATAACTGCTATGTGGAGTTATTGTTCAGCTTTAATCAAACTCCTCTGCAGATTTTCACTAATGAGCTCAAGGAAATTAAGTAAATTAATTTTTAGTTTAAGTAAAATAAAAAAAATCATTGTCCAAAGTTGACCAAGTAACGTTTTTTATAAAAATGATTCCATAAATATCTCAATTAACTTTTATAATACCATTATTAATTTTAGATTCATTATTGCAATCTAGAAATGATTATTAATATTTTTCCAATATATATATATATCAACATGTGAGCAAGTAAATTAACATAATTTTTATTCTTCAAAAAACTATATCACCAATTTTTAACAAAAAGACTATGAACATAAGCAAAATATTTGTTTTATTGAGAATCATATCTGTCACGCCCTACCATCCCTTATTTAGAGATTGTAAGGGTGACTGATTAAGAAAAATAATAAAAATAATAAAAAGACATCATCAGTATCTCGCCACTTTTTTTTTTTCATTCATATATTTATACATATCACACGAATCCATTACGTAACAAAATTTCCTATCACAACTTAGGTGAGACAAAACATTTCCCAAAAATCCTCGCATGCATATAGACGTCAAACTCCCTAGGAAAGCTCTGAAACACCACTAGTATGAATATCTTTTTGTTTACCTGTGGAGGGAGGGGGTGAGCATATAGCCTAATAGGAGAGATTATAACATTATACTAAATCATAAGCATTCAACAGTTACTCAATTACATAGTTACACAATCAATAATAATAAGTCAAGCAATTATTCTCATTCACACATCAAGTTTTTATTCGTGTTCCCCTTAGATCCGTATACAAAACGGCCCATCCAAGGTCCAACACATTATGTTTATATATTCGTACTCCCCTTGGATCTGTATACAAGACGGCCCATCCAAGGTCCAACACATCACGTTTATATATTTGTGTTCCCCTTGGATCCGTATACAAGACGGCCCATCCAAGGTCCAACACTAAGAATTTCATATCCACATTCTCCTTAGATCCGTATTCAAAACGGCCCATCCAAGGTCCAATACATACACTTACAAACCTTTCAATATAATTTCTAAAATAAATATCAAGGCAATACAGTTTTATGCAAAATCCAGAACTTTCAGGAAGGGTGCACGCGGTCGGGTCGATTCTGTAATTCTGCTCGACTCTGTAATTCTGCTCAACACTCGACACCCATACCTACATGTCGAGTCGTGCATACAACACACGACACTGTCCACTTGACACTCGGCACCAGACACTCGACACTCATACCTACATGTCGAGTCGTGCATACAACACGCGACACTGTCCACTCGACACTCGGCACAAGACACTCAACACTTCCATAACCGACATTCGACACATGACACTCGACACTCACACCTACATGTCAAGTAGTGCATACAACACGCGACACTGTCCACTCAACACTCGGCACCAGAAACTCGACACATCCATAATCGACACTCGACACTTCCATAGCCTACATGTCGAGTCGTGCATACAATACGCGACACTGTCCACTCAACACTCGGCACCAAACACTCAACACTCACACCTATATGTAGAGTCGTGCATACAACACGCGACATTGTCCACTCGACACTCGGCACCAGACACTCGACACTTCCATAATCGACACTCGACACTTCCATAGCCTACATGTCGAGTCGCGCATACAATACGCGACACTGTCCACTCAACACTCGACACTCACACCTATATATCGAGTCGTGCATACAACACGCGACACTGTCCACTCGACACTCAGCACCAGACACTCGACACTTCCATAATCGACACTCGACACTTCCATAGCCTATATGTCGAGTCGCGCATAGAACACGCGACACTGTCTACTCGACACTCAGCACCAGACACTCGACACTTCCATAACTCGACACTCGACACGCAAGTGTCGAGTCGTGCCGGATTAAATATCAGTTTCAAAATATACAGAGTTGTGAACCTATTCTATTATGTCGGTTAACACTATCATTTTCAGATTTCGACCTCCAACTTCAAAAATTCACCAAAATTTCATTATAACTCCAAATTCAATGAAATCAGTGGCTATTTAAAGCTTCATATACCTATTTTTCTAAACAAAAGCAAAATCATACAAATCACAATCCAGAAAAATGCAGCAACTCAAATAACACAGAACTATCACATGAACTACAACTCCCCTCAAGAACAACCTCTACTTCACTTCATAAGCACATAGTTTCACACATAATTCATCATCCAAGCAACAAACAATCAATTTAACCATAAATCACATGTATTACAACTCATATCAATTTAGAACAACCAAAATAAATAACACGATTTAAGCAGAGTGTTAGAAAATCCCTACTTGGTTTCCAAGCCTATACACTTCTTTGATTTTTCCTTCTTTTCCTCTTTTTTTCTTCCTTCCCTTTTCTTCTTCTTCTTCTTCTTCTTCTTCTTTCCCTCTCCCTTTAACCTATCAGACTCTCCTCTTCTATCACAAAAAATGAAAGAAAAATCTCTCCTCTTTGGAACTCTAATATCTCTTAAATATCCAAGACCACCCATGGGCCTAAGTCCATTCATTTGTAATCTAAGTCCAATTCATCCTTATCAATTTCTAACACGAGCTCGCTACCATAATCCAACCCAATTCTCATTTATTTAAACATGGCATATCTCTAAAATTTTAATATATATATATATATATATTGGGATTCCACAACCTACCCTCCTAAAAATAAATTTCGTCCTCAAAATTTGAAAATATGAGTAAGAAATTGCATTCAAAAGAGCAGGATATTTTCTTTATATCTCTGACTCCAACTCCCATGTGGCCTCTTCAACGTCATGGTGCTTCCACAAGACCTTGACTAATGGAATGATCTTGCCACGTAGGACTTGCACTCTCGTGTCCAAAATTTGAATAGGACCCTCTTCATATGAAACATCTTGTTGAATATCCAACTCACTCCAATCCAGTACATGTGTTGGGTGAGGCTCTTACTTCCTTAGCATCGATACATGAAAAATGTTATGAATTCCCGATAATCGTGACGGTAATGCTAGCTCATAAGCTACTTCGCCAACCCGCCTTAGAATTTCAAATGGGCCAATGTAACGTGGAGCAAGTTTACCTTTCTATCCAAAACACATTAAGCCTTTACGCGGAGACACTTTTAAAAACACATGGTCACCCACTTTGAATTCTAACGATTGTCTCTTTTTGTCTGCATAGCTTTTCTGTCAGCTATGAGCTGTAAGTAAACATTGGCGTATCAACTTCACCTTTTCTGTTGTCTCTCGTACAAGCTTGGGTCCTAACAAGGTAGCTTCTCCCACTTCTACCCAACATAAAGGGGACCTACACGGCCTCCCATAGAGTGCCTCAAAAGGTGCCATTCCAATGCTTGACTGGTAGCTGTTGTTGTATGCAAATTCTACAAGTGGTAGATGATCCTCCCAATTACCTTGAAAATCCATCACACAAGCCCTCAACATATCTTCCAAAATTTGAAAAGTACGCTTTGATTGACCATCAATTTGAGGATGGAAAGTTGTACTAAATAACAATTATGTACCCATAGCTCTTTGAAGGCTTAACCAGAATTGAGATATAAATCTGGGATCTCTATCTGATACCACTGAAACTGGAACTCTATGCAATCTCACAATTTCCTTAATGTACAGCCGACTCAAAACGTCCAACGAATTGGTTGTACGAATAGGAAAAAAATGTGAGCTTTTGTTAACCTATCTACAATCACCCATATTGCATCCTTCCCTTTTAAAGAACGTGGTAACCCAATAACAAAATCCATGGTGATGTAGTCTTATTTCCATTCTGCTACAAGAAGTGGTTGGAGTAATCCTGCAGGCCTTTGATGCTCAGCCTTCACTTGTAGACAAATAAGGCATCTGGACACATATTCAATAACATCCCTCTTCATTCCTTTCCACCAAAACTGTCGACGTAAGTCATGATACATCTTGGTACCACCAAGATGAACAACAAATTTAGAGTGATGAAATTCCTTAAGAATATCATCTTTACATTCTTTACTTGATGGAACAAAGATCCTGCCCTTGAATCATAAACTCCCGTCCGAACCAATTGTCCAATCAACACTTCCATCACCGTGTAACACTTGCTCATACAAGGCTCTAGTCTCTAAATCTTGATGCTGCAATTTAATCACTCTATGCACAAGTGACGGTTGAGCAACAAGTGTAAAAAGGCGAATTTGATCTCTGCGATCCTTAACCAAGATATCATAATCATGAATAGACCGTAACATGCTCCACTCTCTTATCATCGCACTAACCATAGCCCTTGACTTCCAACTTAATGAGTCAGCCACCACATTTGCTTTGCTTGGGTGATATTGGATAGAGAAGTCATAGTCTTCCCAATACTCCATCCATCTTTGTTGTCTCAAGTTCAAGTCTTCTTGGGTGAAAATGTATTTCAAACTTTTATGATCATAAAAGACTTCAAACCTCTCACCATACAGATAATGTCGCCAAATTTTCAAAGCATTCACTACCGTAGCAAGTTCTAAATCATGGGTGGGATAATTCTAGTCGTGCGGTTTCAACTGGCAAGAAGCATAAGCTACAACCTGACCTTGTTTCATTAACATACACCCCAATCTATTCAAGGAGGCATCAGTGAATACTACATAATCAACTCCACATTGTGGTATCACAAAAATGGGTGTTGAAGTTAATCTTTTCTTCAATTCTTGGAATGCTTGCTCACATGCATCATTCCATTCAAATTTAACTCCTTTCCTCGTTAACCTAGTCATTGGTACAGCCAATTGAGAAAAGTTCTCAACAAAACGCCGATAGTAACTTGCTAGACCCAAGAAACTACGTACTTCAAACACATTCTTTGGTCTTTCCCATTTCATAACTGCTTCCACTTTCGATGGATCCACTTAGATTCCTTGTCTTGACACCACATGGCCCAAAAATTTTACTTCTGATAGCCAAAATTCACATTTACTCAGCTTGGCATAAAGACGATGCTCTCTCAATGTTTGAAGTGCTATACGTAGATGTTGCTCATGTTCAACTTCAGATGAAGAATAAATAAGGATATCATCCACAAACACAATTACAAATTGATCCAAGTGAGGTTTGAAAATACAGTTCATCAAATCCATAAAGACAGCAGGAGCATTAGTTAGTCCAAATGGCATGACCAAAAACTCATAATGCCCATAACGGGTACGAAAAGCGGTCTTTGGTATGTCTCTTCCTTTATCCTCAACTGATGATAGCCTGAATGAAGATCTATCTTAGAAAAACAACAAGATCCTCTTATCTGGTCGAACAAATCATCGATCCTAAGTAAAGGATATTTGTTTTTCACTATAACTCGATTTAACTGCCTGTAATCTGTACATAAACGCAATGAACCATCTTTCTTCTTCACAAACAATGCTGGTGCATCCCAAAGAGAAGTATTGGGTCGGATGAATCCTTTTTCTAACAATTCTTCTATTTGCAGCTTTAACTCCCTTAACTCTACTGGAGTTATTGATGCGTTCGAAACTAGCAAGTATACTAGTCGCGCAAGTAATAAAGTGATGATTAAGATATTGTTCCCACGAGGATTGATTCTAATTGAATTTATTATTTTCCAGCAACAATAAACTAAACAGGGGGGGTTTTGTTGAATGATTAACTAAATGAAATAAGAATGCAAATTAAGAATAACAAAACAGAAGTTAATTTGAATGGACGATCAATGAGAGAAATCTGGTTAAGGGATCCTTCTCTACCACAAGATATGGATTTGCGAATTAATCGTAGAATTGTCATCCAATTACAGCATTGAAGTTATCAACCGTAGATAACAACAAGCTCTGTTATCCCAATCTTTCCTTACTTTGTTGTTAAATAAAACAAGGCTCTTTACTTAATCTCTATCCATTAAACAACCTAGAACAAGCTCTCTAAATTTAATTCAATGGATGCATTATGAAAAGAAAGACAGGTTGATCTAAGCAATAAACACACAAGCTCGGATTATTTAACTTAGGTTATATTCTCCAATTGCAATCTCTGATCACAATTTTGCTACTAATGATTAGAAATTCAAGACAATTACGGATCAAGATTTCTAATCTAGCAATAGACAACAACCAGATTATTGATGAACACTTAAATATGTATGTTTAATAAGAGCTTAGTTCATCATATTGACATTAATAGTGTCATTAAATTCCTCAACTTAAGCATATTTGTAGCATTTGCATCTTTGGAATTAATTTCTCTTAATTTTGGTTTTGTTACAGGTTCGGTAAAATGGGCATAACTCTCTATTTATAGATCAGAATGATACAATTCTTAATGTTTTGGAAAGCTGATTTAATTGTATACAAGATTGCATTTCACAAGCATCATCAAATTCGGGCTCTTAGTGGACCAAAATTGGGCTTGAAGTGAACCCATCTACAGTCTCGGCCCAGTCTGACCAGGCCTCAGTATTTGGATCTTATCTATCAAAATACATATCCAAATTGTGCAAATCAATATGTTCTAGAAAGCTGAGAGAAATATATACAAAGTTCATGAAGACATGTGATTAAAATTCACAACATTTCGATGTCAAAATTGATGGTCAAGGTCGGTGCCTAATGATCCCAATTGTCAAAGATATTTACAACTAATATTTGACAATTATGCCCTTGTAATTTGACAAGTTTGCCCCTGGATGTATCTATAAATAGAGGTGCCTTGTGACCCATTAGGGCATCTTGGCCTTGGCTGGAACATTTTGGCTTTGGCTAGGATCTTGTATTGTGTTTTGTGTGTTTATGTTATTAATGAATTTCCTTTTTCTTGCATTTTATTTTCTTTCTATTATAATGTTCTTCTAATTTCTCTTTTGCTAAGGTGAAAGGGTGAAACCCTTGATATGAGAATAAGGATTCTCTAACCCTTAATATGTGCTTAATAATCTTAATCTTATAATGTTTATTCAATATGATTTATATTTAATTTCTTAATCAATCTTGACACCACTCGTAAAGTGGAGGTCTTGATCCATTGTCGACAATCCTTGGCACATCAAATGCTTGGATCCTTTCTAGATGATGTATGGTTCTTCCTTACCGACACGAATCTAGTTAGGAACCTTGATTTGTTGTAGACATATGATGATTGGCACATTGGATGCTTGAACCCATCTACAAGAAGTGGTATAAATGTTGGTAATGAAACAAATATAATTCATATAACTAAAATGGGCTAATTATCCTTATTCGAAATATCAAGGGCGGATCCCCTAACCTTAGCCTTCATTGTTATTGTGTTAATTCCTCTTGTATTTTAATTATTCTATTGTTTATGAACTTTTTATTTTATTTACTATGGTAGGTTCTACCACCTTATGAAATTGTTCTTTAATTTACTATGGTTGGTTATACCACCTATTTCCATGGATGGTTTTACCTCCTCTTGCTTTTTGTTTTATATTTGAATGGTCGGTAATGCCGCCTACCATCTTACATACTTGTTGATATTATCATGTCACCTCTTTGAATCATCCATATCACATTTGTTTAGCTTATAATTTGTAACGCTTAAATTCCCTTCCTCGTGGATTGACCCCGGTCTCACCGGGTTTTATTACTTCGACACTCCTATACTTGGGAGACAATCCTTTTTCGGATGTGTCAATTATATTCAGTTGGCCACCCTAAATACAATCAGCAAGCAATCATAAGCATTAGATATGGAAAAATACAAGCAACTTCAATTAGAGAATTGGATAACAATTTCTTACACAATCAACTCACAAAAAACAAATCAAGGGCTTTGAAATCACCCTCAACCAATTCAGATTCAATTACACATGTTCAAAAACGTGGTAAATACAATACAACATGGAGACATTCCAGAAAATGAAAGGGAAAGAAAGAAACTTAGCAAATCCTTTGCAAATCTCCTTAGATTTGTAGTTCTTCCTCTTTCCAAGCTTTCTTTCTCCTTCAAGACTCAAAAGATCAGAGAATTTCAGAGCTGGCAGCCTCCTAATCCGTTCCCCCTCTTCAAGTTATCAAATAAAAACCTAAAATGTTTTTAATAAGCTCTGCTACAGTAACCTACTACAGTGTCCCATATTATACATGCTACAGTGATTTGTGGAATTAGATTTCTATACTTCTTACACTGTTTTGATTATAACGTTTGGTACACTGAATGGATTTATAAACCGTAAATTTCTCCAGAAAATAGATTTCGAGAGCTTTCCAACGGTATATAA
>SNVD02008309.1:0-33006 GCA_013180625.2 Boswellia sacra | reverse complement strand
AATGAATCATATTTAATATTGAAGATGTGTGTATAAATGAACTCCATAGGCCTACTTTTTAAGTCGCTCTCCACTAATGTTTTCAACTTTTGGCTTGGGTGAAGGTATGATAAAGGATAATAATTTGGCTCAAATCACCCACAAACACATAAATCATTCAAGACTATGTAGAGCTCAACCCTATAACACAACTTCATTTCAATTCACCAGGTTACTCCCCTAAACTTATTTAGAACACTCAATCTTTTTTTGTTTTTTGCAGAAAACAAAAGAAAACTACACCCCCACACTTTGTTGTTTCATTCTTTTTAAGAACACTTAAGGGCATAGATCTCTTATTCTTCTTCTTTTGTTCTTTTTTTTTCTTTTTTTCTTTTTTTTATTACACTTCCCCTCCCCCACACTTAAATAACACATTGTTCTCAATGTGTAAGTATGTGGACGATAAGTATAGATTGGCTTTTTTTTCTTTTTTTCTTTTTTTTTTTCAAACACAATAGAACTCACTTGCATTGTTCATGACACATCCCAACCTCCTCTAACTTCCCAAAACCAGAATATAGCTCAAAATTTAATTGTTAATGATCTACATGCTCATAGGTAAGGGATAAACTGTTTGGAACAAATTCATTTGAGGTTAGGAAATCTTTTAGTGAGTTAACAAATAAAAAGGCTTACAGAGGCTCAAAGGGGCAACTAGGGATCAATTTCAGTCAAGGTTGGCTATTAAGGCTCAAACGATCCAAAGATGGCCTAAATCATTTCCCCAATGTTGCACAGTCTAGGATTTCGCCTCGAGTGACCATCAAACAAGCTCTAGAATTCATTGAAATCTGAAGAAACATTTAAATTACATAAACTTTCTTTAAGTGAACAAATAACTCAGTGATAATAGCTCAGTGCTCAATGTTGCACAAGAAATCAAAGGCAAAGCGAAAACCAATAAATATTTCAAGCACACAGATCCATGCATCATTTATCATTTTCCAAGAGTATTCTTAATTCAATCATTATCTTATCATTGACCCACAAAATGCAAGAAAAGAGGTACGTGGCGTTGTTACACCTGAGTCAAGATTGTATATTTCAACAATCCTTAGGACCAGTAGCCCGCAGACTTAAGTTTCCAGCTTATATACCTTTATTATGAAGAACAAAACAAGAAACAAGACACTTCAAACAACATGAAATAAATAAACTAAAAAGTTATTAAGGAAGAATGCGTTTCAAGGGTTAAGGAAACCCCATATTCTGCCATTCTCAGGTTTTTTCCACAAATTTTTTTTTTGAATCGAAACTGATAAAGATAAAAACACATAACAACTCTAAATTACGCAAAACTAAACTCACTCATAAAATAACAAAGTTCAACAAGTCATCAAACAAAAACAAGTTAGTTAGAATGGGTCTAAAAAGTTTAGAAGTTAGCCTCCTTATTCAGCCATTATGGATTTAAGAAATCCAGAATGCGTTTCAAGAGAACTTGAACTTTTTAAGCCACCACTCTAAAAGCCAAGATTAGAAAATATTACCTGGGGTGAAAAAAACAACCTGAAAAAAACTCAAAAGAAATTACATAAAAAAAAACTCAAATAAACACAATAAAGAGAAAGTAAACGAAAATGAAGCAAACCAGTAGATGGAGATTACAGATGGAGCGTTAAATCCAGTTTACGCCTCTTATTGCCTTCTCCAAACCAATCTATCCGAGCTATTGTTGGATCAGGCGAATAGACGAATGCTTGTAATTTTTCAATTAACTCCCCTGCAGTTGAAGCTGTAACCAGGATTTGCCTCGCCGACTGTGAGATGAAGTTTTTTTCTACAGCTTGATCAAGAAAGAACAACAAACCATCAAAAAAATTATTGAAATTTAACAAACCAATGGGTTTCCGATGGATGTTTAGCTGTGCCCAAGAGGTGATTTGAAATATCTCCTCTAATGTACCATAACCACCAAGCAAAGCTATAAATGCATCGGACTTAACAACCATATGTGCAATACGCTTATGCATGCTAGAGACCTGTAACTCTTCCCCGATTGTATTGCCTACGATATCTCGTACAGCTAATGGTTTAGGGATAATGCCGAGAACTTTGCTCCCTCCTAGGGATGCAGCTGTCGACACACACCCCATTAAACCAAGACTATCCCCTCTATAAATAAAATGAATACCCCTCGCAGCTAATGTCCTACCAAGATCAAGAGCTGCTGTTGTAAACTCCCCATCTTTACCAAATTGCGATCCACAAAATACGCATATATTTTGGAATCGCCGAATTGGTGTTTTCTCCATTTTTAAAAGTGCTCTAAACTTGTGCAAGACAATGATGTACGTTAGGTATTATGCGATTCAAGTGCAAGACAGGTTATAAAATGACATTTGAGAATATGCAAAATGGATATATACACACGTAAAACTCTCAAATTTGACACATGGGGGCATAATTTCGGTGGGGGTTGCTCGATGCAGATTTATCGTCCTAAGATTTGAAAAAATTAGATATGCTTTCGGCGAGGTTTGACAAAACCTACAAACTTGTCTCCCACGTGAAATATAAAAAATAGAGATACACTTTCGGTGGAGGTTGACAAAACCTCTACACTTGTCTTCCACGTGTACTTATGCCATAGGGCAGTCATATGGTTTGTCAAAAAGAAAACTTGAAATTAAAACAAACAAAATCAACAAACAACAACAAACACAAAAACAACATTGATAATCAGATCACAAAGTTATCGCACTAGCAGTCTCGCTTGGATTGATCACCGTTTGAGAAGATAATTTTTCTGAGTCTTGGCCCTCGAATTTGCTCATGCTAGTAGCCAATTGTCCCATTTGATTTGCCAGGTTTTGGATACTTGCCCCAGTTTCCTGCTGGAATTGCATTGTGTTAGTGGCAAGTGCATTAACAATATCTTCGAGAGACATACCTGAGTTTTGCGAAGCTGGTTGCGGTGCTGGATGTGGCATTGGTGGTGGTTGCATTTGAAATGGTTGCTGCACTCTAGGTTGATTGAAACCTTGCAGCCAATTTGGTATGCCATTTGGGGCGATCGGTTGATGATTCCCGTAACTAAAATTGGGGTGATCTATCCATCCGGCATTGTAAGTATTAGAGAAGGGATCATACCATTGCCTTGATTGTCCTAAAAATCCAGCCATGGCATTGGCTTGTTCCATATCTTCTTCTTGTAAAGTTGGATACATGTCCATTGGATGCTCCATGGTAGAATATACCCCACATGCATAAGATTTCTGCATATGTCCTACAACCATGTTTTCCACAAGAGAGGTTAGCTCAGAAAGTTGTTGTTCAATGTTTGGAGTGCTTGCCTCATTTACTCTCCAATGTAGTTGTGGCTCAAATCGGCTACGGAATTGTTGGAAGTTTACTGCCATGTCGCCTAAACACAAACAATCAGAAAAGAAAAAGAAAAAAAATACGAATCAACAATGAAAACAAAATAACAAATCGATTAGAAAATCAATCCTCGGCAACGGTGCCAAAAACTTGATGCGTTTGAAACTAACAAGTATACTAGTCGCACAAGTAATAAAGTGATAAGTAAGATATTGTTCCCATGAGGATTGATTCTAATTGAATTTGTTATTTCCAGCAACAATTAACTAAATGGGGGGTTTTGTTGTTTGATTAACTAGATGAAAAACTAAATACGACGGTAATTAATGAATAACACAATGCAAACTTAATTGAAATGGAAAATAATCAGTGATAGAAATCTGATTAAGGGATCATTCTCTGCCACAAGATATGGATTTGCGAATTAATTATAGAATTGTCATCCAATTACACCATTGAAATTATCGATCGTAGATAACAACAAGCTCTGTTATCCCAATCTTTACTTACTTTATTGTTAAATAAAACAGGCTCTTTATTTAATCTCTATCCATTAAACAACCTAGAACAAGCTCTCTAAATTTAATTCAATGGATGCATTACGATAAGAAAGATAGGTTGATCTAAGCAATAAACACACAAGCTCGGATTATTTAACTTAGGTTGTATTCTCCAATTGCAATCTCTGATCACAATTTTGCTACTAAGGATTAGAAATTCAAGACAATTACGGATCAAGATTTCTAGTCTAGCAATAGACAACAACCAGATTATATTCAGTTGGCCATTGAAATACAATCCAGCAAGCAATCATAAGCATTAGATATAGGAAAATACAAGCAAATTCAATTAGAGAATTGGATAACAACTTCTTGCACAATCAACTTACAAAAACCATATCAGGGGCTTTGAAATCACCCTCAACCAATTCAGATTCAGTTACACATGTTTAAGAACGTGGTAAATACAATACAACATGGAGACATTCCAGAAAATGAAAGGGAAGGGAAAAACTTAGCAATTTTGATGTAAATCTCTTTGAATTGTAATTCTTCCTCTTTCCAAGCTTTCTTTCTCCTTCAAGAACTCCAAGAAATGAAAGAAATCCAGAGTTGCAGCCTCTACCACGTTCTCCCCTCTTCCTGTTATCAAAATAAAATCCTAAAATGTGTTTATATACTCTGCTACAGTAACCTGTTACAGTACCCCCGTATTATACATGCTACAGAGATTTGTGGAATTATATTTCTACACTTCTCACACTGTTTTGATTATAACTTTTGGTACACTGAATGAATTTATGAACTGTAAATTTCTCTAGAAAATAGACTTCGAGAGCTTTCCAACGGTATGCAACATGTCATCGGGTTCATTGTGTATCAATACAATTAAATCCGAGAAGATGGTTGACTAGCAGAGGTGAAAATGAAGGGTTTTACTCCGTTTTTGTGCAAGTTGCTCCAAAACACTTACAAATATCAAAACCACACAAAAACATAAAAATACCAAGGAATATAGCAAAGAAACATGGGCGAATTAATATGAAAATGATATATAATTAGACACCTATCACAAGCTCTGTTATCCCAATCTTTTCTTGGTTTATTGTTAAATAAATAAGCTCTTTATTTAATCTCTATCCATTAAACAACCTAGTACAAGCTCTCTAAATTTAATTCAATAAAAGCATTACGATAAGAAAGATAGGTTGATCTAACTAATAAGCACACAAACTCAAATTATTGAACTTAGTTTATATTCTCCAAATGCAATCTTTGACCACAATTTCTTACTAATGATTAGAAATTCAAGACAAGTACGATTCAAGTTTTCTAGTCTAGCAATAGACAACAACTAGATTCTATTTAATTGGCCACCCAAATAAAATGAAGTAATTATAAACATTGAATATGGGAAAATACAAGCAACTTCAATCAGAGAGTTGGATAATAATTTCTTGAACAATTAAATCACAAAAATCACAAACATGTCTTTGAAATCACCTTCAACCAAATAGGATTTAGTTGCACATGTTTAAACACAACATAAATATAATACAAGACACAGAAATTGAAGAAAATGGAAAGGAAAGAAAACGCTTAGCAAATCCTTTGAAAATCTTCTATGTGGATGAATCTCCTTAGGATTGTAGTTCCTCCTCTTTCTAAGCCTTGTTTCTCCTTCAAGAACTCCAAAAGATGTAAGAAATCAAGAGAGGCGGCTTCCAACTCATTATCCCCCCTTTTGTTATCAAAATAAAACCCTAAAATGTGTTTATATAGTCTACTACAGTAACCCTGCTATAGTTCCTTAAATAATAATCTACTACAGTAATTTGTGGAATAATAATTTTGCACTACCGCACCATTTTGATCATAACTTTTGGTACACTACACGAATTCATAAACCATAAATTTCTCTAGAAACTAAACTTCTAGAGCTTTCCAACAATATATAGTACATTATCTGGTTCATTGTAGATCGGTACAATTAAATTAGAGAATTTGATTTTTTGGTAGAGGTAAAAATGAGAGGTTTTACTCCATTTTAGTGCAAGCTCCTCCAAAACTACTACAAACATCAAAACCACATAAAAACAAAATAACACCAAAGAATATAGTAAAGAAGCATAGAAGAATTGATATAAAAATAATATATAAATAGACACCTATCGAATTCCCCTACGCTTAGACTTTGCTTGTCCTTAAGCAATTCAAACAATATGAAAATAAAACTAAATCTAAACAGAATCACAAATAAAATAAAAGATACAAATGCTTTGACTTGCAAATAGGCCTCGAAGATTGCACTTAATTATAACTCAAGGAAACTTCAAAATTGTGCACTTGATCGTGAATTTCATCTCATAAATTAGTTTCACCTCATTTCAATTCCTCGAGTGTGTATGTGTGTGTGTGTAGATCCATTCTCACCTAATCACTTGTAACCCAAATGAGTTTGTGTATAAAAATGCATCACATTTAATAATGAAGAGGTGCGCATAAATGAACTCCATAAGCCTACTTTTCAAGTCACTATCCACTAACGTAAACAAGCACAACACTAAGGATCAAGTAGGGCTTTATTAAGCTCGTAACGTTTGGCTAGAGTGAAGGTATGATAAAGGATAATAATTTAGCTCAAATCACCCACAAACACATAAATCATTCAAGACTATTTAGAGCTCAACCTCGTAACATAAATTCATTTCAACTCACCAAGTACTCCTCAACTTATTTATAAGCACTCTCTCTCTTTATTTATACATAACATAGGAAACTACACCCCAAAACTTATTTGTTTCTTTCTTTTTAAGCACACTTAAGAGCATAGCTCTTAATTTCCTTCTCTTTCTCTTCTTTTTTTTTAGTTTTTTTTTAATTTTTCAACTATCCCTTCCCCATACTTAAACAATACATTGTCCTCAATGTTTAAGTATATGGAAGATAAGTATAGTTTTTTTTTTAACAAACATAATAGAACTCACTTTCATTGCTCATTACACCACCCAACCTCTCTTAAATTCCCAAAACCACAATACAGCTCAAAATGTAATCGTGAATAGTCTTCATGCTCATAGGTAAGTGATAAACTGTTTGAAAAAATTCGTTCGAGGTTAGGAAATCTTTTATCAAGTTAACAAAGAAAAAGGGTTAAATAAGCTCAAAAGGGTAACTAAGGATTAATATCATATAAGGATTGGTTAAGAAGGCTCAAACGGTCCAAAGGTGGCCCAAATCATTTCCCTAATGTTGTACAGCTAGGATTCTGCAGGCATTTTTTGGAGCATCAATGTCCAAGTTTAGTCAATCGTACGTTATAAATTTTGAACAAAGCATTTTGAGGAAGTGAAAGGAAATATTTACGAAAGTTTGATAGAAAGCTATTGATATCCATTGAAGAGAAGAAAAGGAAAGATATTATTAATAATGCGTTTGAGTCTGTTCTTCTCCAAGATATGCACACTTCAACCCTTCAGGCAATTGCTTTAGTTTTCATTTGGATGCTTCCTCCAATTATTGTGCAAATGAGCACAAAGCACGAAATAATCAAAATGGAAGAAAATAAAATAAAACAAAAGAAAGACACATAAAAGAAATAAAAACACAATAGCAATTAAAAGTCAAAAACAAATACCAAAGGAAATGAGGTAGATAGCAAAGAGAGATAAAACCTGATCAATTGTGATGGATAGAACCCATGAGAGGAATCTCCTCTAGTCACAAAAAAATTGATCATTAAATGCGCCATCTTTTTTAAAAAAAAAAACATTGGGTTGCCTCCTAATAAGCACTTGGTTTAATGTCCCCAGCCTTACCTACCCTCATCCATCAAGATGTGTCGACTTGCAGAGTTGTACCTCCTCGACGTCCTCTATCACTGAATTTTCATAATAGGGCTTTAGCCTGTGTCCATTCACCTTGAATACTTTGCCCATTTTTAAGCTCTGGATTTCCACTACACCACAAGAAAAGACATCGATAACAACTAAGGGTCCAACCCATCGAGAGGTAACTTACCTGGAAATAACTTAAGTTGAGAATGAAATAAAAGAATTTCTATACCGCTTCAAAATTGTTCCTAGAGATCATCGTATTATGAAATGCCTTAGTTTTCTCGTTGAAAATTTTTGAATTCTCATAGGCATTTCAAGGTTCTTCCAATTCTTGCAGTTAAAGCTTCCTTTATTCACCGGCAACATCCATCTCCATATTAAAAAGCTTTATTGCCCACCATGCTTTATATTCGAGCTCTACCAGAAGGTGGAATGGTTTACCATAGACTAACCTATGTGGACACATGCCAATAGGTGTCTTGTATACAGTCTAATATGTCTACAATGCATCATCAAGTCATAAGCTCCAATGTTTTCTATTTGTGTTCACTGTCTTTTCGAGAATGGATTTGGCTTCTTGATTTGACACATTTTGACCACTAGTTTATGGATGATATGCAGTGGACACCTTGTGGATAATGTTGTATATGGATAATGTTGTATTTCTTTAGCAAGGCTTGAAATGATCTATTACAGAAGTGTATTCCTCTATCACTAATTATGGCCGTTGGTGTTCCAAACCTTGCAAAAATGTTAGATTTCACAAAATCTATGACAACTTTAGAATCAGTAGTTTGGTAGCTATTGCTTCCACCCATTTAGAAACATAATCCACATCAAGTGCAATGTATATATTACCAAAAAAATGAAGGAAAAGGTTCTTGAAATCAATATGCCACACATAAAAAATTTCAACAGTAAGTATAGAGGTTTATGGCATTTAATTTTTGGCACTTAAATTTCATATCCTTTGACAACGGTCATAAGATTCGCAAAAAAGATATGCATCTTTGAACAATGATGGCCAATAGAATCCACAATCAAGAACTCTAAGGGCTGTTCTTTTTGGTCCAAAGTGACTTCCCCATACAAATGAACGATAGAAGGTTAAAATTGAATTAAATTCAGATTCAGAAACACACCTTTTTGTTAGTTGGTCAGAACAATGCTTTCATAAGTATGAATCATCCCATATGTAATACTTGGCAATGTTTTTGATCTTGTCTCTTTGAAATCGAGTCAAATTATCTAGTAGCTTCTTGGCAATCAAATAGTTGACTATGTCCGCATACCAAGGGGCTACTATGCTTAGAGATAGTAAATATTCACCCGAAAAACTTTCTTGCAATGGTAATGCGTTCTCATCAGGGACAAGGCGATTAAGATAGCCTGCAACTAAGTTTTTACTTCCCCTCTTATCTTTGATCTCCAAGTCAAATTCTTATAAGAGGAGTATCTACCTAAGAGCTACATGATCAAAGTAAATAGTTATTTTAGTACCAATCAAGTAAGAACAAAAATTTTCCAAAGCAAGAAATAACCTCCAAAAGCTTTTTTTTCAATAGTGGAATAGTTGAGTTATGCATCATTCAAAGTTCGAGAGGTATAATAAATAGCATGTGAAATTTTGCCAATCCTTTAACCCAAGATGGCACCTAAAACATAATCACTTGCGTTGCACATGATCTCAAATCGATGATCCCAATTAGGAGATTGCATCATTGGGACTGAAGTTAAAAGTTCTTTTAGTTTCTCAAATGCTGCTTTGCACTTTTCATCAAATTCAGAGCCACATCATTTTGTAATAATTTGCATAAGGGCAATGCTATCTTTGAAAAATCTTTGACGAACCTGTGATAGAAGCTTGCATGACCAAGAAAAAAATGAATCTCGGGCACAGTTGTGGGTGGTGGTAAGGAACATATACGGTCCATCTTAGATTTATCAACTTCTATAATCTTAGTAAAAATAATATGTCCCAAAAATATACCCTGATCTACCATAAAATGACATTTTTCCCAATTCAAAACAAGGTTAGTTTCTATGCATCCTTGAACTACAAGTGTAAGATTATCAAGGCATTTATCGAGAGAATCACCAAAAATACTAAAGTCATCCATAAATACCTCAATGATGTTCTCAACATAATTTGAAAAAATACTTACCATACACCTTTGGAAAGTGGTAGCAACATTGCAAAGATCGAATGGCATGCATCGATAGGCAAATGTACCAAATAGGCATGTAAATGTACTTTTCTCTTGGTTCTCAGGGTCAATGGCAATCTAACTATATTCTGCATAACCATCAAGAAAACAATAGCGAGGATGACCTGCTAACCTCTCAAGTAGTTGATCAATGAATGGCAAGGGAAAGTGATCCTTGCGGGTTGCTGAATTGAGCTCTGATAATCAATACAAACTCCCCACCCAGTTTGGACACGAGTAGGAACTAACTCATTCTTGTCATTCTTAATTGCTGTAATACCAGATTTCTTGGCAACAACATAGATTGGGCTCACCAACTTGCTATCTAAAATAGGATAAATTACAACCACATCTAACAGTTTGAGGATCTCTTTCTTGACAACTTTCATCATGGGAGGATTCAACCTCTGTTGTTCTTCTCTAGTAGGCCTAGAGCTTTTTCTAACAAGATACGATGCATGAATATGGCTAGGCTAATACATTTGATGTCAGCAATTGTCCACCCAATAGCTATCTTGTGATCTCTAAGAACTCAAATGAGTTTCTCTTATTACAATGGTGTAAGGCCCATTGCTAATATGATCGGCAAAGTATCTTTCTTACACAAGAATACACGCTTTAAATGATTTGGAAGAGGCTTAAGCTCCAAGGTAGAGGCTTTTATCATAGAAGGAAGAAGTTTCTCATTTGATAAAGGTAATTCAATGTAAGAAATATCATACCGATTTGTGGTTATAGCTATAGTCTGATATAAACTTACCACAGCTTCCTCCACTTTTTTGCACAATTATATTAAGCTTCTTGGTTCTTTGGAATTTTTTGTCCTTAAGTGCTCACTAATAGCTACTTTGAAAACATCCTTGCAAGTTAACTTAAAAAGTTGTTGTGCCAAAGAATCATTAACATCAATTGCAAAAACAGAATTTAAGCAACTACGGTTTCTCATTGCCTCAAAAATATTGGAGCAGATCACCTTGCCATCAAACTTCGTGGTAAGAGTGCCTTCATTAACATCAATCTTGGTTCAAGTAGTTTTCAAGAATGGTCTCCCTAAAAGAATCGATGTTGGATTGGGAGATGTCTCATACTTCCTTTCAAGAACATAGAAATTGGCTGGGAAAACCAATTGATTCACCTGCACAAAAACACCTTCCACAACTCCCTTGGGATATGCATTAGAATGATTAGCTAATTGAATGATAATACTAGTTTCCACAAGTAGTCCAAGATTTAAACAAGCATAAATAGAGTATGGCATGACATTAATAGATGCTCCTAAATCTAACATAGCTCTTTCAAACTTGGTATTTCTAATGGTGCATGGAATGGTAAATGTACCTAGGTCTTTGTATTTTGGAGGAATTTGTCTTTGTAGTACAACTGAAACATTTTCCCCCCTAGTCACTTTCTCATTTCTTTTTAACTTTCTCTTATTGGTGCATAACTCCTTAAGAAATTTTGCATAACTAGGTACTTGTTTGATAGCATCTAAAAGTGGTATATTTATCTTGATCTTGTGAAAAGTCTGCAAAATTTCATGTTCGTTTTCCTTCTTTTTTGATTTTGCAAATCTACTAGGAAAAAATGGAGGAGTAACATAAGAAGGAATAAGAGTTTTAAGATTTACCTGGGAAGGTGATATTTTGTTCATGATGGGAGTGGTGTCATCCTCTTCATTGGTTTGTGACTTCTTTGGTACGACCTCTAATTGCTTTCCACTTCTTAAAGTTACTACACTAGCTTTCTCCCTCGGATTGATCACTATTGGTGAAATAATATTCCTGAGCCTTGACCCTCGAATTTGCTCAAGGTAGTAGCCAATTGGCCCATTTGATTTTCTAGGTTTTGGATACTTGCCCTAGTTTCCTACTGAAATTGCATTATGTTAGTGGCAAGTACTTTAACAATGTCCTTGAGAGATATGACTAAGCTTTGTGAAGCTAGTTGTGGTGCTGGTGATGGTCGAGTTTGAAATGGTTGTTGCACTCTTGGTTGATTGAAACCTAGTGGCATGTTTGGTATGGCATTTGGAGCAATAGATTGGCAATTCTCAAAACTACAATTAGGGTGATCTCGCCATCCGAAAATGTAAGTATTAGAGAAGGAGCCATACCTTTGCCTTAGTTGTCATGCAAATCCACCCATCGCATTAACTTGCTCTGCCTCCTTCTTGCAAAGTTGGGCACATGTCGGTTGGATGCTCTGTGGTATAACATATCCCACATGCATAAGATTACTACATATTTCCTATAACCATTTGTTTCACAAGAGAGGTAAGTTAAAAAAGTTGTTCAATGTTCAATGTACTTACCTCATTTACTTTCTTTGGTAATAGAGGTTCAAATCAGCTACTGAATTGTTGGACGTTTACTACCATGTAGCCAATCAAAATCTCATTGCTTCTGGTGCTCTACTAACTAGTACTCCTCCATCAGCAACCATAGTCATATTCCTATTTTAGTGGCATCAGACCCTCATAGAAAGATTGAATAAGGAGTTGATCATTAATTTGGTGGTATGGATAGCTAGTACATAACTTTTTAAATCTCTCCCAAAATTCATAAAGTGATTGTCTATTGTATTGCCAAATGCCACAAATTTCTTTCCTAATCTTTGTAGATTTAAAGGCAGGAAAGTATTTCTCCAAAAAGAGTCTACTCACCTTATTCCATGTGGTGGTGGTACCCGGTGGTAGATAGTATAGCCACTCTTTACCAAATCTACTAATAAGAACGGGAAAGCTCTCAATTTTATTTGCTCCTCAGAAACACTAGTTGGTTTAATACTTAAGAACACCACATGAAATTCTTTGAGGTGTTTCTTAGGATACTCTCTTGCAAAATCATGAAATTTAGGCAAGAAACGAATTAGTCCATATTTAAGTTCAAAATCTACTTCAAGGTTGGGATATTCTATGAATAGTAGTTGTTGATCAATATTTTGAGCCGCTAACTCCTTACGAGTCTGATTGTTTTGCAACACCATTACTTCTGATTTAGATTTGGTCGAACTATGGGAAGATGGAAGGTAATTATGTTATGCAAGGTCAAATTCCAAAGGTGGAGTTGAAATTGACCAACTTAGTGTTAAATTCGAGGATTTGAGAAACTCCACAATCCACTTAAGTCATTGGTGCACTTCTCTATCAGACATAAAAGCCTAAACACAAACAAAAAAAAAAAAACCAAGAATCAATAGCAAAAGCAAAATAACAAATCGATTAGAAAATCAATTCTTGACAATGGTGCCAAAAACTTGTAGCGTTTGAAACGAGCGATTATACTAGTCACACAAGTAACAAAAAGATAAATAAGACATCGTTCCCATAAGGATTGGTTCTAATTAAATTTGTTATTAAACAATACAATAAAATAAATAGTGGGATTTGTTGAATGATTAACTTAATGAAATACGAATGCAAATAAAGAATAACACAACATAAATTAAATGAAGCAAGAAATAATCAATGAGAGAAACTTGGTCAAGGGATCATTCTCTACCACAAGATATGAATTTGTGAATCAGCTATAAAATTGTCATCCAACTATAACATTGAGATTATCAACCATAGATAACAACAAGCTCAGTTATGCCAATATTTCTTTAGTTTGTCTTTTAATAAAATAAGCTCTTTATTTAATCTTTATCCATTAGACAACCTAGAACAACCTCTCTAAATATAATTCAATGGAAGAATTATGATAAGAAAAGTTGATCTAAGCAATAAACACATAAGCTCAAATTATTAAACTTAGGTTATATTCTCCAATTGTAATCTCCGACCATAATTTTGCTGCTAAGGATTAGAAATTCAAGATAAATACAGATCAAGATTTCTAGTCTAGCAATAAACAACAACCAGATTCTATTTAGTTGGCCCACCAAATAAAATCATCAAGTAATCATAAACATGAAATATGGAAAAATACAAGCAACTTCAATTAGAGATTTAGATAACAATTTCTTGAATAATCAACTCACAAAAATCATATCTAGGGCTTTGGAATCAACCTTAACCAAATAGATTTAGTCACGCATGTTCAAACACAACATAAATATAATACAACGTAGAGAAATTCCAAAAATGAAAAGGAAAGAAATGCTTACGAAATCATTTGAAAATCTCCTACGTAGATGAATCTCCTTAGGTTGCAGTTCCTTCTCTTTCCAAGCCTTCTTTCCCCTTTAAGAACTCAAATGTGAGAAATCAAGAGAGATAGCCTTTAACTCGTTCTCCCCCCTTCTTGTTATCAAAATAAAATTGTAAAATGTGTTTACATAGTTTGCTACAGTAACCCTGCTACAGTGCTCCTAATAATAATCTGCTATAGTGATTTGTGGAACAATAATTTTGCACTATCGTACCATTTTGACCATAGCTTCTGATACACAACACGAATTCATGAACCATAAATTTCTCTAGAAACTAGACTTTTAGAGCTTTTCAAAGGTATATAGCACATTATCTAGTTCATTGTAGATCGGTACAATTAAATCTAAAAAATTGGTTGTTTGGCACAAGTGAAAATGAGAGGTTTTACTCCATTTTAGTACAAGCTCCTCCAAAACTCCTACAAACATCAAAACCTCACAAAAACACAAAGTACCAAGAAATATAGCAAAGAAGCATAGAAGAATTGATATAAAAATAATACATAAATAGACAACTATCAATTTGCTCATAGGTTTTATTAGATACTGAGTGGTTATGGTTGATTGCTTGAAAATTGATGAAAAAGGGATTGTTTGTGTGAGTTTTGAAAGTAAAATGGCTTAAAAGTGTATTAAAATAAGGGTTTTTATGGCAAAACTTGAAAGATAGTGGGCTAAAAGGGGTAAAAAAATGGGGTTGACAAGATATTTTTATGGTTGGGCATGAAAATCAACACAATAGTTAATGATTTGTGATGAGTGAATCTTGGCTCAAATTTATAGAAAATCAATCAAAGAAGTGTTGTCATGACAACACGTGTGCTCCCTGTTTTGGCTCTCCTTTCAAGCGCAGATGGCTAGCTTCAGATGTTGATCCCTTCTTCTACAAGAATAACTGCCAATTCGATCCCCTATAAGCGCAGATGACTCTTTAAGGCGTAATTTTTCTATTCTTGGGCTTTTTAGGTCTTTTTTAAGTGATTGGGCTTTGTTTTTGTGGTTGGGTTTTGTTCTTTGGGTTAGGTTTTGTGTTTAGGTATTTTTAATCCATTTTTCAAATCAACCATTCACTTTACTCAGGATTTGTTTTTAGTCCTTGTCATAAGGCTCAAACCATAAGCAGAAAATTCATGCTTAGTTTTTTGTCCCTTATTTTGGAGGCGTTTGTGGAAAATAAACATTGACAAAGTGAACTGTAAGCATACTCACCTTGTTAGATGTCTGATTCCAGCTACTTTGCTCCTCATGTCAGCTTGAAGACCTCTGCCTGTCGGATTGCATCTCTTGATAGCTTAGAGACTGTTATTGGTCTGATTGCATCTCATGATGGCTTGAAGACTATTGTCAGTTGGATTGCATCACACGACGACTCAAAGACCACTATCGGTTAAACTACATCTCATAATGGTTAAAAACTTTTATCGGTTGTGTTTAATTTGATGTTCCACTTGGGATTGTTTTGTTGATAATGCTTGTCTGGTCCTGTTTTGCCTTTAAAACTTGTTTGAGATTTCGCTGTAGTAGGGATTGGATATGATAGCGTCTGTCTAAGCTTGTTTAAACTCCACTGTGGAATTGCTCCTATGACATTTGTTTGGTTTGAATTTGCTTCAATTCTTTCTCCATTGGGGATCATGTTTAGGGTGTTTGTTTGGTTTTGAATTTGGAATTCTCATGATTTCCTATTGGGGAACCATTCGATGGTGTTTGTTTAGCTTTAATTCTTTCTTCTTTGGGGATTGTATTGATGACATTGCACTAGGAATTTTTGCACGATTATGCCTTTTGAATGAGCTCGTTGAAATTCTAAATTCTGCTTCTAAGGTTACAACATGATTTTGTATTTTGAGCTTGATGTGACCTTGCTCTATTGGGGATGGTTTCTACATAATTTTGTACTATTTAGGGTTGTCCACACAATCTTTTAGCCTCCTAGGGTGTCTTTGTGCAATTCTATATCTTCTTGGGGTTGTCGTGCGTTTCTCTATTGAAAAAGGGTATCTTGGTAATTTTGTTGAGGGAGTGTTTTAGTAATTTCACTGAGGGGTGTTTTGGTAATTTTGTTGATGGGTCAAGGTGTAATTGTGCTGGGTGGTTAGAAAGATATTGTGTTATGGGCCTACAAGAAGTTGTGCATAGAAAGGGGTGCATGAAATTTGCCAAGGGGGAGTTCGTACACACCTATGCTTATAACTTACACATGTGGGCATGTAGCCCTCACATGCACGTATGTGGCCCTCCAAGGGTATATCCTCTGCATTTTTCAATTTTTGCCTTCTCTCTCTAGCATTTTCACCTTCTCTCTAGAATTTTCCTCTCCCAATTTCTCTCAACTCTTCATGGTCACCTAGTCAACATTCCACTTAGTTCTATTGTAGTCCCACAGATATCGATGATTGAGGGGTGCCTGATGATGGATGACCACGACATCCATCATGATTTAGACAATCATGCTCACACCTGGGTGCACTTTTGTTTGCTATTTTTTTCTTTGTTGTTTCTTTGCCTTGTTGTTTTGCTATTTTGCATACTTATTTTGTGCATGATTGCCACATGAAACTTGCTTATTTAATGACTGTAGAAATGTCGATAGGAGCCTGATTAACTAGTAGGGTCTTTTTATCCCATTAGGTGGAGATTAACTATAGATGTGGTGAGTGCTATCACGGTGCTCGTGATCGGTATGATAACATAAGGAATCAAAATTGTTATATAGAGGATGAAGGAAACCGGCTTTAAGCCATTTAGCAGCATACTCCCACCACAAACTCTGCCTATTGACATGCAGCCGGTGGCAGCAATAGTGCGTAGGTGGATGGACACCACCCATTCATTTCATCTATCGTTAGTGAGATGACTATCATGCCACTAGATTTTTGAGCATTAATAGGTGTGCTTTCCATGGAGATCTAGTTGACTATTGCTTGGCACCTAGTAAGGGGCATCGCACATTGATTGAGAGATTTCTTGGCATATATCCTTTCACGAAGATTACAATATAGTTATGTTATGAGCCTCCGAAGATGTTCTGGATTGACAGAGAGGGGTTGTCTGATGTGGAGGTGGAGTAGTATACCAGGAGCTTCATCTTTTACCTCCTAAGCACCATCTTGTTTACCAACAAGTCAAATCTTGACAAGATTTATCTGCTTTCTCCTCTAAAGGATTTGTATTTGGTCTCTGGTTATGATTGGGGGACCGTCGACCTGGACCATTTGAATTACCATCTGGATCTAGCGTGTCATCGCTCATAGACCATTGGCAGCTTTTCACACATCATGTAAGCCTTCTTTTCTCTTACTTTGTTCTTACCGTTTCCTTTTTCTGAGTAGTCTGATTTCTTGCGTAGTTGTGTGCTTACAAGTTGGACTTGTATCCTCCACCCACTATAGCCGACCTTCCTGGTGGATATCCTTATTTTCATCATTGGATCGTGCCACGGAGAGAGCAGGATGACTCTCATATCTTAGATCATGCGTTCAGCACTGTGTATAGTCTCACCTAGGACAAGGCAAGAGCAAAACTTAAAAGTGATTATTCTTTTTACTGCTTTGTAACAAAAGGATTAACATTTTGTCTACTCCCTTGCTGTAGGTGAACACTTGGCCATGGATTAATGATAAGGATAATCGTTGGATTGAGGCAATGTGTCATGCAAACTATGTCTCCGACCATAGGATATTGTTGCTGGACTCAGAGGCTTGGATGTGGTATCATGAAGAGCGTACCATGAATTGGACTCTAACTCCCCCATAGCATCAAAATCCCTGTACTCTACCAACTAAGATGTTCAACACGATTGATTTAGACTTTCAATAGTTTGCCAATTTCATTAACTATATCTACTTCAACCATTTAGAGCTCCTTACTATGGACTTGTCTTACCTTGAGTGGGTCGCTACCTTCATTCTGCCTATAACGAGGGATATGCCATTTGCTTCGACTGTCCCCTTGTCTCGACGTTCCTTTTCTACTTCAACCCATTCTAGCTGACCATCATCTAGTTAGCCATCCTCGAGCCGTTGGCTTCCTAGTCAACCATCTTTAACCTACTGACCATCTAGTCAGCGTTTAAAAAGGATGCGTGTGAATGGGTTTTCATCTCGCCAGAGCATTTGCGATCACAATACTATGTCAAAGCCTCTTTTGAGACTTATTATCTAATTTTCTCCTAGCCACAACTTCTTCAACTCTTCATCGAATTCACTGACTTCAACTTACTTCAATTGACTTTTGACTCATGACATCTTTAAAAATTTCAAAACTAGGTATGATCATTCTGTTACAGTCCCAAGGCTCAACCTCTCCCTTGTATTTTGGCTCTAGAGTGTTCTGAATTTGATCATTCGTTTGCTCTTGATTGGCCTTGAGTCTTCATCAGAGACATAGCTGAGACCTTTCTTGGTGGTTTGCCCTTTGAATTCAGGAAAAGTAGGCAATCCCACATGGGCCTTCCCCAATCCTGTACCTTGTGGATATCTTTGTTTCTTCATGATGCCAGTGATAACAGGTCCGAATTCACCAATCATGGCTACCTAAAAATTCACCCATGTGTGGAATCTTACCATTTGTTACACTCATTGCCACTACAGCTGATGAAGATTCAGCCTTAATATTTACAACTTCCTCTTTATAGTGAAACTTGATAACCTGTCACAAAGTAGTTGGCATACCCCCTAAAGGATAAAACTAGGCTCGCCTTTGTAATAATGTGACTATTACAGGGATTTTTAGCACAGTTAATTTTGCCATCACTTCAATAGGTCCTGTCTTAACCAAGGCCTTGAATGTGCCTACTGTATTTCTCTATGGTCATCATAGGCTCTGATGATTACTTGTGAGCTCTAATTTGCTATCCTCTATCTCAAACTTGTGTGGGAGTTTCAATGGCACTAAGTTAATGGCTGATCCGTCTTCAACCATTACATAGGAGGCCTTCTTCCCCCTTATTTATGCTGCAATGAACAGTGGCTTGTTGTAATTCTTACCTTCAATTGGCAGGTCAGCATCAGACAAACTGATAATCCCTTTTCCTTCCTCGCCTAAGGTTACTACTGACACCATCTCCTTAAGACTTGATAATGCCATGATGGGAATTCCAACCAAAGTCCTGGCCAGATTGTCGCAGTGCTTCGGAGAGGACATACGCAAATTCCAGATGCTTAAGTTGGCCTAAGTCTTCCTTAATAGCTTTAGGACTGTATCATCTTCCTCTACTTTTTCTTCTTTCTCCTTTTCTTTTTCAACCTTCTTCTCTTCTTTTGATTCATTCATCTCCTTTATTTTCAAATTCTCATGAAATCTTCCTCCTCGAATCACTCCCTTAATTTCCTTATCCTCACTACTTTCATCTCTCCTTTCATGTTTTCCCTTCTCCCTTATCAAAGTCGTCCCAAAAATCATGAAGCATTTGTACCCTAGGTCTTTATCCCCTTCGCACGATTAGTAGAATCTTACTTTCTTCTTCACTATTATTGTTCTTAATCTCCATTCCTATCCATCCAGCACTTTGAGAGTAAACTTCAATCTAATCATAGTTTTCTTTGCAGTTCTGAAGCCATTTCTCAAATTGCACTAGTGACATTTCCTCCCATTAACTTGAATCCAAAATTTGACCTCTCTTTGGTTTTTCTCAAAAGATCTTTCCATCTTTCTCTCTATAGGTCTCGTCTCATTCTGACCAGAAAAAACCTCTTCTTCATTGTTTCACTATCCTCTTTATTGTCACTAACTCAGATTGATTGTGACCATGTTCCTCCCTACATCCATTTCCTCATTTTTTCAAGTGATTCTACTTTAACTTTTATCCAGCCGCTGTGAATAGGGCTTTTATCCTGTCAGAGCATTTGCGACCACAATGCTACGTCAAAGCCCTTTTCGAAACTCAAGGGAACACAAACAAGCCATCGACAAGTTTGGAGAAAGGAGTCACCATCCAATTATTCAATTGTGAATGAATAGAGGCAATCTCATCCCTTGCTTAAGGATCTAAACTACCCGCATCCCTTCAGAAATGAGTTCGAGAAATTAGGTACGAGTCTTTTGACCCGCCCGAATACAAATTCGGCCTCCACTTTCGAAATTATCAAATAAAAAAAGCTCATGTTGTTACTTAGTCCGCTTAGATTGTTCGTTTTATGCACACATTTCCATTTTTATCTTTATTAGTCATATGGGGTGATTATTCAATCCAATAACAATTATAAACATCCATAGAAAGAGAGAGGAGAATAGATTACATTTTCGTCATACATAAGGGAATGGGAAGAGGATTACATCATTTGTTCTTCAACAATAAAATAATGAAATATTCCATATATTTCATATGTTTGAACATTCATTCTAAGTAATGGTCCCTCACCATCAATGTGAGTCCACCATCACTTCATAGTATCACACAATTATACTTCTTAATATTCAAACATTCATACATAAACAAATAAATTATAAATCAAATAAAACCATAATCTAATATCATGGCATTCTAGCATAAATTTTGATAAATTCTATTATGGCAATTCTACCTATTGCTTATTTCAGCATAATTCACATCAATTATCATGGCATTTCTAGCCTAACATGTTATTCATGGCATATTCTAGCCTAAACATGCTATTCATGGCATATTCTAGTCTAATTCAAGCAATCATCATCAAACAAGTAATTCAAGGCCAAAACGGTAATTCTTTCCTACTCTATCCTATTTCCTAGCATCCATCAAAGCAAATAAGTTTTCCTAGCATGATTCTAATCATGTGCTCTTAAACATGATTCTAAGTATGTACTCCTAGGCATGTTTCTAAGCATTTGCGAAGAAAGTAAACTCCTAAGCATGATTCTAATAAAGGAAGGATTGTAGACTTACCTCGACACGCTCATCCATCTTGCAAAACAAATAAGGTTAGGATAATTCATAATAACCCTAGCATGCTCCTAAGCATAAAATTAAATCCTAAACATGCTTCTTCTAAGCAAGAAAAAAAAAAAAAGAGAAAATGAGAGGGAGGAGAGAATTAAATCCTAAACGTCTAAAAATCTTTATACTGGAAAAGACTTCTCAAATTCTTAAGCGTGTCTTTAAGAATGAGAAAAGATGATTATATTCGATAATTGATGTGTCTTGTAATGTGAGAAGATGGGGGTTTATATAGGAGAGGGGTGAAGATGAAAAAGGAAGAAACAAAATAGAAAAGGAAGCTTCTTAATGCCAATTTCTACAAATACACCACGAAGGGCCAGGAGGCCATCGTCAAATGGCCAGGCGGCTATCTGACAGCTGGCTAGCCATCACCCAATAGTCGAGTGACTTTCCTGGATAGCCGGGCGACTGTTTGATGGCTGGCCGATCAATATCTCTTCAGCCCCTTCCTTTTTTGTCATCTTTCGACGTTCAGACCTTTATTCCTTCAATCATACATAACTTCTTAGATTCAACTCCGATTTGTGATTTGTAAATTTTAACAAAAGCTAGACATTTGTAGCTTCACAGTGGTATATGATTCATCATCAAATTCATTTTGGATTAATTTCTATGATTTTTCAAAGTCACATGTTAGTTTTTGAGGCTCTTCACCAACTCCTTTTCATCCTTCTCTTCTTGACTCTCAAGGGCAATTTGGTCATCTTTTTGCTTGACATTCATCTTCATTTCATCATTGGACCTAAAAAATTCAATGTCTACAACTTACCCTCTAATTTGGAGAGGTTTGTGAGACACAAAAGTTGATAAAGTATTCTTACTTCGTCTTTCTTTCTTATTCTTTGACATCTTCGCCTTCGTCCCGCTTCTACCAGACTTTTTCATCATCTTCTTTCTCTCCTTCTTGCTCTTACAAAAAGTGTGTCCATTCAAGGACTAGTGTGCCCATTCAAGGGCTAGTGTTCCCATTCAAAGGCTAAAGGTGCCCATCTAAGGGCAAACATGCCTGTTTAGCTTCCTTATGATGCTATTAAGAGACACTCTTTAGTGCACCTACTTCTTAAGGTTTGGTAACACTATTTAGTGCGCCTATTCTAAGGGCTTCAAACACTCTTAAGTGCATCTACTTCTTAGGATTTCCGACACTCCTTAGTGCACCTCTTCTTAGGGCTTATGCTTATTCTAAGGGCTTGAAACACTCTTAAGTGCACCTACTTCTTGGGGGCGCTTGGTATGAGGGTTTACATTTATGAAAATGGGATTCAAATTATTGGGAAAGTGATTATGAGAATCTGATGTTTAAGAAACTAATATCATTGTGTTTAGTTGCTTATAAGAATCTTTTTTTTTTATTACCACGGGAATCAAATGACTGTGTTTGGTTATATATAGGAACAGGAATGTGTTAATTTTATTTATAATATCTTAATAAATTTTATAATTAAATTTTTTCAATTTTTCAAAAAAAATTATTTTATTTTTATATTATAATATGAAATAAAATAATTTAACATAAAATTACTTTTAATTTTTTAATGTGCTAATTCTAAAAATCTTTCCATTCATTATATATATGTTGTTATAAATGTTATTATTGAAAAGGAAAACAAATTTATTTTTTCCTCATGTCTTGCCTTAGAAACGATTTCAAGGCAAACCTATTTTTCTCTCTTTTCTTCTTCTCTTTTTCTTCATCGTCGATTTTCTCATCCCTGCTTTGTCACTTCATCGCCAGCAACAGCCAGCCCTCATAGTGGCTGCCTCATCGCTGCCATCATTGACCAATAGCAACAGTCTAGCACTATTAACCACAGCCAACACCACCATCACCCACGACCACCACCACCATCAATTGTTGCTGTATAATCTAGCACCACCACATTCTATGGCCATGCATAGCCACCAGCACCACCCACGACCACCCAGTTCTCTCAATTTTTGTTAATTTATGTTTTATTATTTGATTTTTTATGGTTTTGAATTTGTGATTTTGGTTTGATGAGTTGAAATGGGATTTGGGAGAGAAGGAAAGAAGTTTTTGTTGGCGGTGATGTTCTAATTTTGGAGATGAGATTCGTTTGTTGTTTTTGAATTGTTCCTGTAGTGATGGGATCAGGATTCCCAGTAATGTGAAACCCATGTGATGAATGGGTTTCATATTATCTATTTCGTTGTAATCTGAAACCCATGGGAAAGGTAGATTCCCAGGTTTAAAAACACAATAAGAAAACCAAACAAGGAGTAGGCTTAAGTTTCCTATTCCCGCGCGGATAACTCTGCATATCAAACACCCCCTTAGGGTTTTCAACACTCTTCAGTGTGCCTTTTCGTAGGGCTTGTGCCTATTCTAGGGGCTTTAAAACACTCTTAAGGGCACCTACTTCTTAGGGTTTCCTTCTAATACATGCCCACTGGAAAAACTTCTATCATCCACTACTTCGTGGTCTTTAGAACTTCTTATTCTTTGTGCCTTTAGCAAAGTATTCTTCATTCTTCTTTGATCTCTTCAGACTTTGCAATCGCTAGGTTTCATGCCCCTCTTCTAAGTGTTCTCATGCTTATTCCAGTCTTTGTCCTCATTGGGTTTTATGTCCTTCTTTCAATTATTTTTGCTTCTATTCTTGATTTCTTCTCACTAGGGATCTTTCTCTTGTCTTTGTAAATTCTTGCAAGATTCAAACATTTCAAATGTAAAAGTAATTTAATTTTTACCTTGTTCAATGTGTTTCCCAACATTACTTTCCAGTATCTGGAGGAATTCTCCCATGTGATTTCGATCGAGGATTCTATTGACCGACGTTACCCTTCTTCCATGTGATTGCTAAACCTTTTCTGTTCTAAAATTCTTTTAGTGTCTTAGGGTTGATGTGGAATCCTTTTTTTTCCTTGTTTCCCTCTTTTTCTCTTTTTTTCTTTTCTTTCGCTCTCTTTTTCTTTTCTTTTCTTTTTCTCTTTTTTCGTTTTCTTTCTCTCTTTTTATTTTCTTCTTTTCTTCTCTTCTTTCCCTCTTTTATCATTTTGTCCCTTATTAAAGGGATCGCTGACTAGCTGTCTGATAACTGCTTGGCTATCTAACCATCACCCGATAGTTGGTCAACAGCCGTCTAGTTGTCTAACTGCAGACCGATGGTTGAGGGCTTCTATAAAGCCCACTCGTCCTCTCGCAGTTTCATTCGCACATAACTTCTTCATTTTTCATCTAATTTGTTTTCAGTTTTCTCCCACATCTTCGTCTCAACTTCCTATTTCGATTGGTAGGCCATCTAGTCTACCTTGACTTAAGTGAGCCTGATCTAGCCTAAAAGTCGATGTTGAAAGGTCCTCTAAAAGACTAGGAGGTGCCGGTTGTCTGCGATGTGGCTTTCCACATGATCAGTCTTCTTCATCCCTTAGTTTTCCATTTTCTTCTTATTTTCTAGGTACATATTGATCTAGAGACTTCAATTTCTTGCTTTAAGAATACCATGAGAACAAGATGTGTGGGTTGTTTTCTGGAGTCCACAGTTGGTTTCTAGAGATAGAGAATGAGGTTGTTGGGAGTAGGATTGCTGATACCGATTTCTATGAATTCATCACTTATCTTTCACATACCCCTCGATATACTGATCATCGAGCATTAGTCTCTTCGTGTGAAAGGTGGATGGACACAACCCACACTTTCCATCTCTCGATCGGTGAGATGATATCATGCCTTTAGACATTGTTGCCTTGATCGGCCTTCCATGTGGTAGGGAGGCCATTCCCATGATGCATGTATTACAGACTCAAAGGATCAGCAGAATTTGATTCGATAGCTTTTAAGGTGTGAAGTGAAGGTCAAGAGCAATATGGTCATTCGATATGCTCCCTTATACAAATATTGGAAACGAAGATCCAACCTGTCTCCAGTCGAGATAGACCAGTATGCTTACAGCTTCATTGTCGATCTACTCGGTATGACGCTCTTTGCCAATGCATCGAACACCACTGCTTTGACTTTACTTCCTACCCTTCACAATCTCGATCGAGTGAGGGACTTCGATTGGGGCCGTGCCACTCCTGACCAGCTGTATTTTGGTTTGGATAGAGCCTGTCGAGGCGTTGCTAGGATCACTATATTTGCTCCACTTCTTGAGGTAATTCTTTCTTCTCTACAATTTCAATATTTTGTTTTTATGACTTCTATTTCTGATTTTGTACTATCCATGATAGATGTGGGCATACGAGTTAGGAGTAATACCATCTCCTCTTCCTGCTTGTGAGGATTGCATCTTCTCTCAGATGAAGAGGTTATAGCTTCATTATCTATCTACTTGGCACGATGCTCTTTGCCAATGCATCGAACACCATTGCTTTGACTTTACTTCCTACCCTCCAGGATCTCGATCGAGTGAGAGATTTTGACTAAAGCCGTGCTGCTCTCGACCAGCTGTTTGGATAGAGCCTATCGAGGTGTTGCTAGGATCACTGAATTTGCTTCACTTCTTGAGGTAATTTCTTTTTTCTCTACGCTTTCAATATTTTGTTTGTATGCCTACCATTTTTTATTTTGTACTATCGATGACAGATGTGGGCATACGAGTTAGGAGTAATACCATCTTCTCTTCGTGCTTGTGAGGATTCTTCCATCCCTCAGATAAGAGATCGCAACTTCATTGTCTATCTACTCGGTACAACGTTCTTCGCCAATGCATAGAACACCACTACTTTGACTTTACTTCCTATTCTGCAGGATCTCGATCGAGTGAAGGATTTTGACTAGGCCCGTGCTACTCTTAGTCAGTCGTATTTTGGTTTGGATCGAGCTTGTCGAGGAGTTGTAAGGATCACTGAATTTGCTCCACTTTTTGAGGTAATTTCTTTATTCTTTACACCTTCAATATTTTGTCTGTATGATAGATGTGGGCATACAAGTTAGAAGTAATACCATCTTCTCGTTCTACTTAGGAGGATTCTTCCTTACCTCGAATGAAGAGGTGGGCTGCACGTTGTGCAGAGCTTGAGAGGTCTCCTGAGCTAGACTTTTTCGTGATTACATTCTTACGATGACCTAGGATAAGGTAAAAAGACATTACGGTTAATATTTTATATTTATATCAAAATCTTACCATGATTCTCTATTCTTTCACAGATTAACTTTGAATAGTGGGGTCCTAAGGAGAACTGGTCCACGGCTACGAGGGTTGCTTCCCCCTTTAACTTGTACCACATCCTCCTTTCTTGTGTGAACAACATGATGTGGTGCTAGGGTGATCGCGTGTGGGGTTCGTACAACGGCCCAACACGTTGTATAATTCCTCCTTCGCCATCGGTTTTGATGATAGATTTAGTTGATTTGGCTATGGAGCTAGAGGTATCAGACCACGCGACGAGATTCATGTGAATAGTATTGAATTCCCATTAATGATGACTTCCTACATCGACTGGATTCGAACCACTCTGTTGTACACTAGGCCCGACCAATCTGTTGATGACACTCATCATCCTTCGACGATGTCTAGTTTCGATAGTTCTTTCGCTTGTCGTGGGAACAGATCGAGAGCCTCCTCTTCAGGCACTGGCACGTCAACTTCTTTTTCTACAGCGGCTCAACAGCCATTCCTTCTCAAGCTCCTTCAATTACCCCAACTGTTCCTATCGGTCATGTAATTGGTGACCTCCAAGCTTACGCCAATAACATCGTCTACATATGGGATGACAATAGGTCGATCCATAGCCACGTGATCACCAAGGATTCGAACATGCCTGTTCTTTTTGTTCCACAAGACACCACTTTAGTAAGTCTTCTTACTATTCATTTCTCAAATTTCTTGTCATTTATCACTACAAAAAATGTAACGTGATGCAGGTGCCACGATCTTCCATGGAATGAGTTTTTCGCATGCAAACCACTTCCCACGGATATGTTTTGTAGATGTCTCATCAATATCAGGTAAAATACCATTCTATGCTTCATGTGTGCATGACTTCTATCTTAATAGTTTTCTAACTATATGATTATTTTGCTTCATTAGACAAGTCATCAAGAATTTACTTGTCTACAGCAAGAAGTTGAGCATCTCCAGGGTCAGGTCACCACTTTCTCTTTTGATATTGATAATGATGGTGATGAGTGAAGACTGCCACCAATAGCTTCCATCATGGTTTCCTTCGTTCATTTTGCTTCTATGTATGATGTACAATCAAATGTAAACAACTATCAGAAACTTAGTCAAAATTGTCTATTTCTGATTCCGTACATTTTGCATATTGTTTTAAATTTATATCCAAATTTGTTCAAATTTGTTTCTAGATCATCATTTATTCAATTCTGAATAAAACTATAAAATCTGGAAGTCGCGCACTCGAATCCACTCATCGGTATGCATTCTAAAAGTTGAAGGATCACACAAGAGGAAGGCCAAGGGGCTATATAGCCCTAATAGCCACTGGCCAACCATCAGACCACTGAGAGGTTGTCAAATAACCAGGTGGCTATTTGACAGTTGGCCAACTGTTATGCAATGTTTCTTCCCTTCTTTGTCTTGATTTATGCACTATTTAAGTGTTGCTCCTTCCTACTGCTCCTCCGCACTTTTTATCTCGTTTCTCGGGATCTCTTTTTCACATTAATATGTCTTCGTGTTATTCAACATGTCTGAAGCTTCTCTCTAGATCTTTCAGCCCCTTCTAAGGCCTTTGAGGGATGAGGACTAGAAATGACTCTAGCCCATCGACCTTTATCATCTGAAATTCCTTCATCATGTCAATCTTAACATCTCTTTTTTGAAGGACTGTACAACCTTCTAGGATTCTCACGATCATGTCTTTTGTTTCAATGGGCAAGAGCTTTGCCCTCTGTATGAGGAATTCTTCACCATACTCAGTCATCACTAGTTCTGAGAGCCTTATTCTTTCTACTATCCAGACACCATCAGCATCTAATCTTGCCCACTTCTTTGACTTCCTGATTTCCACCATGGGCATTCACACCAGGGGTGGTAAAGTGACATTATCTTCTATCTTCCATCATGCCTTTGCTCGGAATGATGGATAGGACTTCATCTAGTTGACTTTGCCTTCTTCAGTTCTGCCTTCTCACACAATTTCTACTGGTCTCACCAGATGCTCTCAGAGATCCACATCTTGTGACCATCATTCCTCAAATGGGATCCAGTTTCATAGTTGTTCCCTTGATTCTAGCCGAGACGTTTGATAAGTGTCTATTTATATATCATTTTCATATCAATTCGTCCATGTTTCTTTGCTATATTCCTTGGTATTTTTATGTTTTTGTGTGATTTTGATGTTTGTAGGAGTTTTGGAGCAACTTGCACAAAAATGGAGTAAAACCCTTCATTTTCACCTCTGCTAGTCAACCATCTTCTCGGATTTAATTGTATTGATATACAATGAACCCGATGACATATCATATACCGTTGAAAAGCTCTCGAAGTCTACTTTTTGGAGAAATTTACGGTTTATGAATCCATTCAGTGTACCGAAAGTTGTAATCAAAACAGTGTGAGAAGTGTAGAAATGTAATTCCACACATCACTGTAGCATGTATAATACGGGACACTGTAGCACGTTACTGTAGCAGAGTATTTAAACACATTTTAGGGTTTTATTTTCATAACTTGAAGAGGGGAGAACGTGGAGGAGGCTGCATCTTTGGATTTCTCTCATCTCTTGGAGTTCTTGAAGGAGATTGAAGGCTTGGAAAGAGGAAGAACTACAAATCCTAAGAGATTTCATCAAATTTGCTAAGTTTTCATTTCCCTTTCATTTTCTGGAATTGCTATGTATTGTATTGTATTTATGTTCTGAATATGTGTAACTAAATCTGAATTGGTTGAGGGTGATTTCAAAGCCCTTGATATGGTTTTTGTGAGTTGATTGTGCAAGAAGTTGTTATCCAATTCTCTAATTGAAGTTGCTTGTATTTTCCCATATCTAATGCTTATGATTGCTTGCTGATTGTATTTGGAATGGCCAACTGAATATAATCTGGTTGTTGTCTATTGCTAGAGTAGAAATCTTGATCCGTAATTGTCTTGAATTTCTAATCCTTAGTAGCAAAATTGTGATCAGAGATTGCAATTGGAGAATACAACCTAAGTTAAATAATCCGAGCTTGTGTGTTTATTGCTTAGATCAACCTATCTTTCTTGTCGTAATGCATCCATTGAATTAAATTTAGAAGCTTGTTCTAGGTTGTTTAATGGATAGAGATTAAATAAAGAGCCTGTTTTATTTAACAACAAAGTAAGGAAAGATTGGGATAACAGAGCTTGTTGTTATCTACGGTTGATAATTTCAATGGTGTAATTGGATGACAATTCTGTGATTAATTCGCAAATCCATATCTTGTGATAGAGAATAATCCCTTAACCAGATTTCTTGCATTGTGTATTTCTCAATTGATTTAACTTTGCATTGTATTATTCTTCATTTGCTTTCGTATTGAGTTTAGTTAATCAATCAACAAAACCCCCCATTTATTCTGTTTTCGCTTTCGAATAATAAATTTAATTAGAATCAATCCTCGTGGGAACGATATCTTACTTATCACTTTATTACTTGTGCGACTAGTATACTTGCTAGTTTCGAACGCATCAAGTTTTTGGCGCCGTTGCCGGGGATTGATTTTCTAATCGATTTGTTATTTTGTTTTCATTGTTGATTCATATTTTTGTTTGTTTTTCTTTTTTGATTGTTTGTGTTTAGACGACATGGCAGTAAACTTCCATCAATTCAGTAGCCGATTTGAGCCACAACTACCATGGAGAGTAAATGAGGTAAGCACTCCGAACATTGAACAACAACTTTCTGAGCTAACCTCTCTTGTGGAAAACATGGCTGTAGGACATATGCAGAAATCTTATGCATGTGGGGTATATTCTACCATGGAGCATCCATTGGACATGTATCCAACTTTACAAGAAGAATATATGGAACAAGCCAATGCCATTGATGCGTTCGAAACTAGCAAGCATACTAGTCGCACAAGTAATAAAGTGATAAGTAAGATATCGTTCCCACGAGGATTGATTCTAATTGAATTTGTTATTTCCAGCAACAATTAACTAAATGGGGGGTTTTGTTGTTTGATTAACTAGATGTAAAACTGAATACGACGGTAATTAATGAATAACACAATGCAAACTTAATTGAAATGGGAATTAATCAATGACAGAAATCTGGTCAAGGGATCCTTCTCTACCACAAGATATGGATTTGTGAATTAATTGTAGAATTGTCATCTAATTACAGCATTGAAGTTATCAACCGTAGATAATAACAAGCTCTGTTACCCCAATCTTTCCTTACTTTGTTGTTAAATAAAACAAGCTCTTTATTTAATCTCTATCCATTAAACAACCTAGAACAAGCTCTCTGAGTTTAATTCAATGGATGCATTATGATAAGAAAGATAGGGTGATCTAAGCAATAAACACACAAGCTCGGATTATTTAACTTAGGTTATATTCTCCAATTGTAATCTCTGATCACAATTTTGCTACTAATGATTAGAAATTCAAGACAATTACGGATCAAGATTCTAGTCTAGCAATAAATCACAACCAGATTATATTCAGTTGGCCACTCAAATACAATCAGCAAGCAATCATAAGCATTAAATATGGGAGAATACAAGCAACTTCAATTAGAGAATTGGATAACAATTCCTTACACAATCAACTTACAAAAACCATATCAGGGGCTTTTTTTTTTTTTTTTTTTTTTTTTTTTTTTTTTTTTTGTGGAAATCACCCTCAATCAATTCAGATTCAGTTACACATGTTTAAGAACGTGGTAAATACAATACAACATGGAGACCTTCCAGAAAATGAAAGGGAAGGGAAAAACTTAGCAAATTTGATGTAATTCTCTTTGGATTGTAGTTCTTCCTCTTTCCAAGCTTCCTTTCTCCTTCAAGAACTCCAAGAGATGAAAGAATTCCAGAGCTGAAGCCTCCACCACATTCTCCCCTCTTCCAGTTATGAAAATAAAACCCTAAAATGTGGTTAAATACTCTGCTACAGTGAATTGCTACAGTGCCCCGTATTATACATGCTACAGTGACTTGTGGAATTATATTTCTATACATCTCACACGGTTTTGATTAGAACTTTTGGTACACTGAATGAATTTATAAATCGTAAATTTCTCCAGAAAATAGACTTCGAGAGCTTTCCAACGGTATATAATATGTCATCGGGTTCTTTGTATATCAATACAATTAAATCCGAGAAGATGGTTGACTAGCAGAGGTGAAAATGAAGGGTTTTACTCCATTTTTTGTGCAAGTTGCTCCAAAACTCCTACAAACATCAAAACCACACAAAAACATAAAAATACCAAGGAATATAGCAAAGAAACATGGACGAATTGATATAAAATAATACATAAATAGACACCTATCAAATTCCCCCACACTTAGACTTTGCTAGTCCTCGAGCAACTAAAATGATACGAAACAAAATTAAACCGAAACATAATCAAAGAAAAATTAAAACACACAAATGCTTCAACTTGCAAATAGGCCTCAAAGATTATACTTAATTATAACCAAGAAAACTTCAAAAAATAATGCCACTTGATCAACAATTTTATCTAAAATATTAGTTTCGCTTCACTTCAATTCCTCAAGTGGGTGTGTGGCAGAAGCCATTCTCACCTAATCACTTGTAAACCCGGATGAGTTTATGCGTAAAAATGAATCATATTAATAGGAAGATATTATGTATAAATGAAAAACTCCATAGGCTGCTTTTCAAGCACTCTCCCACAATGTAGACATGTACAACACCAAGGATCAAGTAGGACTTTATTAAGCTTGAAACGTTTGGCTTGGGTGAAGGTATGATCAAGGATAATAATTTGGCTCAAATCACCCACAAACACATAAATCATTCAAGATTATGTAGAGCTCACCCTTATAACACAACTTTATTTTAATTCACCAGGTTACTCCCCCAAACTTATTTAGAACACACAATCTTCTTTTTTTTTTCTTTTTTTTCTTCTTTTTTTTTTTTTTTAGAAAACAAAAGAAACTACACCCCCATACTTTGTTGTTTCATTCTTTTTAAGACACTAAGGTTATAGAACTCTTTTCTTTTCTTTTTTTATTTTATTATACTTCCCCTCCCCCCCCACTTAAACAACACATTGTCCTCAATGTGTAAGTACGTGAAGATAAGGAGATAAGTACAGATTTTTTTTCTCTTTTTTTTTTTTTACAACCTATAAAATCACTTGCATTGCTCATGGCACAATCCAACCTCACTAACTTCCCAAAGACAGAACATAGATCAAAATGTAATTGCAAATGATTTACATGACAATAGGTAGGGATAAAGTTGGAAACAAATTTCATTTGAGGTTAGGAAATCTTTTAGTGAGTTAACAAAAAAAAAGGCTTACAAAGGCTCAAAGGGGTAACTAGGGATCAATTTCAGTCAAGGTTGGCTATTAAGGCTCAAACGGTCCAAAGATGGACTAAATCATTTCCCCAATGTTGCACAGCCTAGGATTTCGCCTTGAGTGACCATCAAACAAGTTCTAGAATTCATTGAAATCTGAAGAAACATTTAAATTAAATAAACTTTCTCTAAGTGAACAAATAACTCAGTGATAATAGCTCAGTGCTCAATGTTGCGCAAGGAATCAAAAGCAAAGCGAAAACCAATAAACATTTCAAGCACACAGAAATGCATCATTTATCATTTTCCACGCAGTTATCCTCAATTCAATCATGTGCGTATATGGCCCATAAAATGCAAGAAAAGAGGTACGTGGCGTGTTACACCTGAGTCAAGATTGTATATTTCAACAATCCTTAGGACCAGTAGCCCGCAGACTTAAGGTTTCCAGCCTATATACCTTTATAATGAAGAACAAAACAAGAAACAAGACACTTCAAAAAACATGAAATAAACAAACTACAAAGTTATTAAGGAAGAATGCGTTTCAAGGGTTAAGGAAACCCCATATTCTGCTATTCTCAGGTTTTTCCACAAATTTTTTTTTTTTAAAATCGAAACTGATAAAGATAAAAA